>BMAC01000003.1:1705322-1730408 GCA_014905375.1 Phtheirospermum japonicum | reverse complement strand
CTCATTCTAGGTTTGGAATACCAAATAAATATATCAGAACAATCAATGCGCGAATTTACACCGGATACAGACTTAGCGGATCTCATACACAAGACAAAACTTATAATTTTGGGACGAAACGCCAATGATGAATAGATTCTGTTTGGAAGCATTGGATAGAAGCTTCAGGCATATCGTGAGCGAGCCCGCGAAAGTCCCTACCGTTTGCGGGGAAAGTTATTGTTCTCGGGGAGGACTTTCGTCAAATTCTTCCGGTTATACCAAAGGGAAGCAGGGAGGATGTCGTTTACTTGAGTATAAGTTCTTCGAGGCCTGTGGGATCATTGCAAAGTCCTACGGTTGACAAGGAATATGAGACTGAGTGTCGGACAATCAATGACGACCTTGACTTCGCAGGATATTAAAGATTTCTCCGAATGGATACTCAAAATTGGAGATGGAGAGATCGGCGTAGAAGTTGATGGGGAAACTTTAATTGATATTCCTGAAGATTTATTGATCCATTCTTCCGAAGATAACCACGTGGGAGCCATTGTTCAGAGCACTTATCCTTCACTGTTAGACAATTTTTCGGACCCTACATTTTTGGAAGAGAGTGCGATACTAGCACCGACCAATAGTATTGTGGAGGAGGTGAATGATTATGTGATGTCTATGATTTCAGGAGAGGAAAAGGAATATCTTAGTTCTGACAGCATATGCAAGACTTTTGCGGATTCAGAAAATCAGAATGAGGTTTACTCGACCGGTTTCTTGAACACGATCAAGTGTTCACGAATACCGAATCACGTATTGAGGTTGAAGGTGGGAGTTCCAGTGATGCTGATACGGAATATGGATCAAGCCTCAGGATTATGCAATGGCACGCGATTGATTGTGACACAGCTTGGCGATGGAATCATTGAAGCGAAGATTTTATCGGGCAAACTATATCGGGACCAAAGTTTTTATTCCGCGTATGGTGTTGAGCACTCTAGCAGATTGTCGTTTAAGTTTCAAATGAGGCAGTTTCCAATTATTGTTTCCTTTGCCATAACTATAAATAAGAGTTAAGGACAAACGCTCTCATATGTTGGCCTGTGTCTGCCAGGACCGGTATTCAATCATGGTCAACTTTATGTGGCCATCTCAAGAGTCAAGAGCAGAAAAGGATTGAAGATTTTATGCTGCGACGAAAATGGTGTAAGTGTGAACCAGACGAGAAATGTAGTTTACAAAGAAGTGCTACAATATTTAAAATGAAGGTCATAAGTGTGTAATCAGCAGGATATGACCAGGTTGGAAATATGTTATCTTTTCATAAACACACCAAAATGAATTTTAAAGGAATAACAACTGTTTTAAATAAGTTTTCCATAATTAGAGTTGAACAATTTGTGGAACGGTTCAAATATATTTTCGAGAATGTATAATTCGTATTTATTTTTACAAACGGGTGTTACATTAGTGTAATATATATATATATATATATATATATATATATATATATATATTAATAACAGATTATTAACATAAAGTAAAAATTAAACAAAATATCCACTTGCCGATCACCACGACATTTGAAAGCCCCCACTACGCACTTTTTAAAATATTTTGAAAATCACCATCATTTTTTAAAATAATTTTGAAAACCGTTATTGGAGGGACAAAACCTTCTGGCCGGCGTCGTATACCACGTCATCACCGACGTCTTCCCAAACCAAACACAACATCAATCAATCACAATTAAACTATAACAACCAACCCATACCATACATTAGATTAACATAACCGATCACCACGACATTTAAAGACCACCAACATCGAATAAACTTTAAAAACAATTGCATAATTAAACTATAATTATATAATTATCCCTAATTAAACTATAATTATATATTTATCTCTTAAACCCTAATTATATATTTATCTCTAAATTAAACTCTAATTATATAATTATCCTTAAATTAAACCCTAATTGTATATTATCCCTAAATATATATTTATCACTAAATTAAATTCTAAATATACAATTATCCCAAGATTAAATTCTAATTATATAATTATCCCTAAATTAAATTTTAATTATATAATTATCCATAATTAAACCTTAATTATATAATTATCCCTAAATTAAACTCTAATTATAAAATTATCCCTAAAAACCAACTCTAATTACACAATAACCCCCAAATCTACCCTAATCATATAATTATCCCTAAAATCAACCCTAATTACACAATAATCCCTAAAATCAATTATAATTATGTAATTATCCTTAAAATAAACCCTAATTACACAACAATCCCTAAATTAGCCTAAATATATAACAATTATAGGGTTGGGTTCAAATGAGAACCCGTCATTATATGTGAACCTAGGGACTCATCTTGACCATTAGATTGGATAATCTTGATGGTTGAGATCATGACATGTCAGCATTAATTAATTAAAAATGGTATTTTGGACATATATCAACGTTTACAAAGAGCACTACATTGTTCTTTGGAAAGCACAATAGATTAAGAAGAAAAAACACTACGATTGTATAAAAAAAAGCACCGCAAATTTCGTCTATAAACTGCAAATTCAAAAATTTGAAATGAAACTTAAATCTTCAACAAACCATAACTTTTTCAAATTTTATTCGTTTTGAATGAAATATATATCAAATTAATCACATTCTCAAGATCTACAATTTAAGATACATATTGCATATTTTAAAACGTAAAAAATATATATATATATAATTAAATTAAAAAAATTGGACTGATTTTAGCACTACAGTACTGTGTAAAAAGCACAATGAACCTGGACATATAATTGCACTGTGCAATATTAGATCTAAGGCCAGGATTAGTCCCTAGGTTCACATATAACGACGGGGTTCTCATTTGAACCCAATCCATATATATATATATATATATATATATATATATTACACTAATGTAACACCCGTTTGTAAAAATAAATACGAATTATACATTCTCGAAAATATATTTGAACCGTTCCACAAATTGTTCAACTCTAATTATGGAAAACTTATTTAAAACAGTTGTTATTCCTTTAAAATTCATTTTGGTGTGTTTATGAAAAGATAACATATTTCCAACCTGGTCATATCTTGCCGATTACACACTTATGACCTTCATTTTAAATATTGTAGCACTTCTTTGTAAACTACATTTCTCGTCTGGTTCACACTTACACCATTTTCGTCGCAGCATAAAATCTCCAATCCTTTTCTGCTCTTGACTCTTGAGATGGCCACATAAAGTTGACCATGATTGAATACCGGTCTGGCAGACACAGGCCAACATATGAGAGCGTTTGTCCTTAACTCTTATTTATAGTTATGGCAAAGGAAACAATAATTGGAAACTGCCTCATTTGAAACTTAAACGACAATCTGCTAAGTGCTCAACACCATACGCGGAATAAAAACTTTGGTCCCGATATAGTTGCCCGATAAAATCTTCGCTTCAATGATTCCATCGCCAAGCTGTGTCACAATCAATCGCGTGCCATTGCATAATCCTGAGGCTTGATCCATATTCTGTATCAGCATCACTGGAACTCCCACCTTCAACCTCAATACGTGATTCGGTATTCGTGAACACTTGATCGTGTTCAAGAAACCGGTCGAGTAAACCTCATTCTGATTTTATGAATCCGCAAAAGTCTTGCATATGCTGTCAGTACTAAGATATTCCTTTTCCTCTCCTGAAATCATAGACATCACATAATCATTCACCTCCTCCACAATACTATTGGTCGATGCTAGTATCGCACTCTCTTCCAAAAATGTAGAGTCCGAAAAATTGTCAAACAGTGAAGGATAAGTGCTCTGAACAATGGCTCCCACGTGGTTATCTTTGGAAGAATGGATCAATAAATCTTCAGGAATATCAATTAAAGTTTCCCCATCAACTTCTACACCGATCTCTCCATCTCCAATTTTGAGTATCCATTCAGAGAAATCTTTAATCTCCTGCGAAGTCAAGGTCGTCATTGATTATCCGACACTCAGTCTCATATTCCTTATCAACCGTAGGACTTTGCAATGATCCCACAGCCTCGAAGAACTTATACTCAAGTAAACGACATCCTCCCTGCTTCCCTTTGGTATAACCGGAAGAATTTGACGAAAGTCTCCCCCGAGAACAATAACTTTCCCCGCAAACGGTAGGGACTTTCGCGGCTCGCTCACGATATGCCTAAAGCTTCTATCCAATGCTTCCAGACATAATCTATTCATCATTGGCGTTTCGTCCCAAATTATAAGTTTTGTCTTATGTATGAGATCCGCTAAGTCTGTATCCGGTGTAAATTCGCGCATTGATTGTTCTGATATATATATTTGTATTCCAAACCTAGAATGAGCAGTTCGTCCCGGCGACAGTAAAAGTGCCGCAACTCCACTCGAGGCAATATTAAGAACAATTTCTCCCTTGCATCGTAACGCAGCAGATAAAGTTCTCCATACGAATGTCTTTCCCGTTCCTCCAAATTCATAAACAAAAAAGACACCACCCTTTCCACTGGTTGCCGCACTTAAATTTTCTTCATAAATAGCTCGTTGCTCATCTGTCAATGATGAACACAAATCATGGTGCTCTGTCTCCAGGAGTCTTCTATCATAACTAAGTTCCTGCTGAATAAGTTTGTTATTTCCTTCCATAATCAAAGCAGCATTCGGAAGAGGCATGTCATTGAAGTTCTTAAGTGACTTTCCGTTCTTTTGCAACAATTTCTCCACCTCAACCAAAGTGTGATTTTTCAACTGGTCATCACTAAGTTTCATGTCTGCATAGATAATGCGAACATGTCATCTAATATACCCAATAAATCACTCAATGGTTTTCTTATGTATGAGTAACCTCTTTATTAGATATAGACTGACTGTACCAGATTTTTTATTATCTAATCAAAACTTCCCTTATTAAGCGGTTATATTCATTCCCTGCAAATGACGTAGCGATCCTAATATTTTGATATAATTTAATACCCAAATTTGAATTAAATTATTAAGGCTGATTAAAACTATTTTAAATAATGATACTTATTTTTTTAATGTGTGAACGCTTACAAATATTATATATCCAATGTATGTTTAATACTTCCCTAATTTCTGGCAAATCTTTTGAAATGGATTTAGTGGTGAATTTATTTCGGAAATATTACCATAGATGCCGAGCAGGTTGCGTTGTCTTGGCAAGATATCCTCCGCATGTGCTTGCCAAGTCTTAAATTATTGACTTATTAAAAACTTATTAAACTTGATAAAATAAAAATCAAACTAAATTTTAAATATATAATCAGATCTATATGAACGTAGGAATATAAGCGAATTCATTTACGTAATTAGTAATTACTTACAGATTATATAAAAATATAACCACAAATATTTCTTACTTAAAAGGTACATCCATATGCTGTTTTAATAAATTAAGAAATTAATTTGCAAAATATTCTATCTTGTTGAATCAAATTAAGAAATTAAGAGATTTATCATTATGAATATCTGGATTCCAGTAGGTCACCAAAGTGCAATAAATTAGATTACTTTAAGATTACTAAAATGTTGATACACAGTATGCTCATGTTTTTGAGGGAAAAAGATTCTTCTTGTCAAAGAGAAATTCGATTTTGCAAGTAAATTTTTTAATAAAAACACAAAATCAGCTTATAGCCAACTGTTTCCTTTTCCTACAACATTAACAATATTATTGTAACCAACTGTTTTATTAAATTACGTTTCTTAATTTTTTTATTTCATATTATTAGGATTTTATTTTAGGAAAATATTATTTTTGGTTTGTTTTGTTAATTATATTATTAGGACTATTGTTATTAGGTTATTTATTTGGTGCACCCTGTTTTACGTGATGATATATGATAGTTATATGTGATGATATATGACAGTTATACGTGATGATATATGGTAGTTATACGTGATGATATGTGTAAAAAATTAAGAGTTTAAGGTTTAGTTTTTCATTTTAGGGTTTATTTTTTCATTTTAGGGTTTAGTTTTCCATTTTTAGGGTTTAATATTTCATTTTAAGGTTTAATTTTTTTTTATTTAGTTTTCCATTTTAGGGTCCCGGCAAAAATCTATCATTCAGTCAGTTATATGTGATGATATGTGTTAGTTATATGTGATGATGTGTGTCAGTTATATGTGATGATATATGATAGAAATTTAGGATTTAGAGTTTAATATTCAATTTCAGGGTTTAATTTTTCATTTTAGGGGTTAATTTTCATTTTTAGGGTTTAATTTTTTGTTTTAGGTTTATTTTTTTATTTTAGAATTTTAAATCTTAGATTTAGAATTTCACCTACTTGTGATGATATGTATCAGTTATATGTGATGATATGTACCAGTTATATGTGATGATATACGTCAGTTATATGCGATGATAAGTTAAATTACAGGGTGCACCTGGATCCATGGTATACTCTCTCATTTATTAGGATATTATTTTAGGTTTCTTTTATTAATTATATTTTAGGCTTATTTTTGGTTTGTTTTGTTAATTATATTATTAGGACTCTTATTATTAGGCTATTTATTAGGATATTATTTTAGGTTTCGTTTATTAATTATATTTTAGGCTCGAATGGCACGTAAGCAATCAAAGCAACATAATTTTTTATTTTTCAAACGAAGCATATGAAGCAGACACATAGGATAAGAGGATTTTGCATTAATATATAGGATATATATATATATATGATATGTGATAAATATGTATGATATGCTTGGTGCAAGTTACACGTGAAAATTTACAGACATACCCTTTACTTTAATTTACAGACTCTAAAAGCAGCGTATACTTTAATTTCTAAGTATGTTTAAATAGACGTGATATTGAGAAACATCACGGATTTTAAGAGCTGATGAGTGTTGATATAACACATCACGGATTTTAGGAGCGTGATTTAGTATCGATAAGTATAAAATCTTTACACACTAAATTTTCCCGGTTCAATTGTGCTTAAATTTTAATTTTTTTTAGATGAGAGGGAGAGATCGTGGGCGTTCTTCTCGAGGCCCATCTTCAGGCCGTGCTTCTCTTGATTCATCATCATCATCTCATCGTCAGATAGACGGTGAATACGATGATATTATGGACTTATCGACAGGGACCCCGCCGATCGTTCCAGCCACCCCGTCCGAGGCCAGTACATCGAGAGGATTCATGCCACCATGTCCTAGCATGATCGAGATCTTTGTCGTCCCCCCGAGGTAAGTAAATTTAATTTAATTTTTGTAAGTAATTAATTATTTATTTCAATATATTGCCCTAATAAACTTTATATTTTACCAGGTTACGCAGCGATTCGTCGGAGTTACCGACGATCTTTCGGCTGATCCATGAGGCTCGTGTACACCCCGATGGGAGGAAGTACGAGCATATTCCCAAATCTCATCATCAGTTGTGGTGGCCCGAGATTTTGGTAATTAAACTAATATTATTTTCAAAAGTTATTATATATAATGATTTTTATTAATCAAATTATTTTGTTTTGTTTTGTTTTGAAGAAGCGCTGTTATTGGGTTCCCCTAGTGTATATTTTGAGGTGACCGTACAGAATAATTTCTACATTTCTATGGCTGCTTCGTATCGCAGTCGTCTCAACGTGTGGAAGACGATGTGGAGAAGGGAGGGGAGGGTGCCCACGTGCGTCGGCGAGCAAATCTAGAGGAGATGGCTGGTGGAGTTCGAGAAGCCAGAGAACAAGAAGCAGTCGGAGCAGGCGAGCAGGAACAGGCTAAGCCAGCCCAGTGGACCTGGTACTGGGATTGCCAAGCACAGAATAGGGTCTCGCACTGCGATTGGTCAAGCACGTCATCTCGTAAGTCATTTTAAGATATATTTGTAAATTTAACTCGCAAGTAATTAATTATTTCTTAATTAAAAAATAACTTAAATATTGTATACAACGTGAGGATTTGGGTCGGACACCCAATGCATTCGAGCTTTTCCTCACCATGCACCAGAGAACTGACAACTCTTTCACTGATACTCAATCGCATCAGACTTTTGTAAGTATCTTTTTAGATGTAATTAATATAAATATATATCTTTCACTTTTAATCCTCGTAACAGTAAATAATACATCAATCGAAATCAAAATATTGCAGGAGGAGTATTAGAGCCGTCTAGAGGAAGCTTGTGCTTCATCACCAGATTCTGCCTCCGTCGACGAGAACACGGTCTATCAACAGACCGTCGGGGTGAAGAAGGGTCGGCGTTTTGGCACGGGATGTTTAGAAACTCTTTTGTAGTCGAAGAGTTACAGAGGCGCTACCTCCTCTATTCCTGATAGTCGTGTCTCGCAGCTCCAGGTGTAGATGGAGCTTTTGAAGAGTCAGGCCGAGGCGAGCAAGCGTGTACATTAAGAGCAGCTACATGTCATGCGTGAGGAGCATACACGTCAGATGCTACAAAACGAGGAGGCTCTCCGTGACCAGTTAATGAGGGAAGTCGCCGCAGCGATGGCAGCGCGACGTCGACCGTGGTCCTCTGATGCTCCTGCTGCTTCAGTTCCTGCTCCTGATGAAGATGTGGCGATTTAGTTGATTTAGGAACAGATAATATTTATATTTGGTACTTTGTTTATATTTTATACATTATACGATAATATTATTAATTAATTATATTTTATTTTTAATTTTATATATTTTTTTCGGGAAATGCAAATTAGTTTTCGTATTGAATTATTGATATGTGAAATAAATACAGGTAAAAATTTCAAATAAGATATAAGTATAAAATAAAATAAAATTTGAAAATGCTGACGGGTGGGTCCCGTCAGCATAATTTGAACAAATGTTGATGGCAAACACACCCGTCAGCATTTCCTGACGGGTATCGTGTTATGGCGGGGGGTTTCGCTAATGGTGAATCCCGTCAGAAAATGCTAACGAGTTGGTTAATACCGTCAGCAAATCATTTATTGACGCCAAAAATGCTGACAGACAGAACTCGCCAGCATCGTTTTGCTGACGGGTTCTGCCCGTCAGCATTTGCCTATCTTTTTGTAGTGTTACTTGTTCTAATTACAGTAAGACTTGATTTTCACAATTAAGAATTCTCAAGTTTTTTTTTTACCGTGAGTCACGAAATTAGTTGTAAAGTATATCAAGCACATTATTTGTTCTAATTACAGTAAGACCGGTTTTCACAAATAATGATTTTTCAAGTTTTTTAACGTGAGTCACGAAATTAGTTTTAAAGTATATCAAAATACCCTAAACTTGACGGGGAAACCGGTAGAAAATTGAGTTTGAAAAAATATAAAAGATACAACACCAACGTGTTACATGTGAATATGTGATATTAAAAATTAAAATTTATAAGGCACTGATAAGTCTATTGAAAAAACGTGGTGCATATAACTTGTAGTACATGTAATATTTTTTTTTTCTGCATAAGATACTAATTTGTTCGTATAGATATATAATATGTATATCAATGCATTATATTGAAATTAGATAAATAAATTTAAAATATACTTAATATATACTTTTCTAAGCATGAAATTTATTATTATTATTATTATTATTATTATTATTTTGTCTTTTTTGTTTCACTTTGTTTTTATTTTTTGTTTGGCGTAACAATAGTTAATTATATATTTTTTAATGTTATTTTCAATTCCTTATATTAGGATTAGATAAAAAAACACTTAACTTTATATTTTTTATATTTATTTCTCTTTCATAATAATTTTATATAACTCGTATTTTTTTTAAATAAATATTTAAAACTATAATAAAATTATTTCAACTTCTATTGTAAATAAAAGTTAATTAAACTTATATATATTTTTTCTAATTAGATATAACTTATTAATATTTTTATATTAGAAGAATAAAAGTAAGATATTGAATTTGCAAATTATATTAAAGAAAATACATAAAAGGTAACATGTAATAAAAGAAAATTATTGAATTAGGAAAAATATAATATTAGGAAAGTATTAAATTATGTAAAGTATAATAAAAGAAAAAAAAACTAAATTAGGTAAAAGTTTAAGCTCGGACGACAACGAAATACAAAATATTCTTCCAAAGCTAACAAAGCGTGGAAGCAGACATAGGATATGGTAATTTTACATTAATATGCAAGTCATACATTTAGGTCAAGAGTGAGAGTTTTCTAAAAGAAATTGATGATATTTACTTAAGGGGAAATTCCCGTTTGATACCTATAAATCTCACTTAATTTCCATATAATCACCTAATTAAATTCATTCCATTTAAGATAAATATTTACCATTCAATCAAAAATAGAAACTGTCTACAAATTATATATTTGGTACGATAATTAATCTATATCTATATCTATATCTATATCTATATCTATATTTATATATAAAAGGCTAGCGTTTCTAAAAATATTTCTCAAAACTTTCTCGCCCATTTTACTTACTATTTGTAGTATACATATTTAATATTTATATAATTATTTATGTAAATATTCTTTTGGAGATTATGATTTATGTAAAGAAAATATTAAATATATAGAAGAATTGTGTACAATAATAAATAAAATATGAGAAAAAAATATAAATTTTTTTTGAAGAAAATACAAAATATAAAAAAATATTTAAAATGAATATATAAATATATGTAAATAATTAGTTAATAAACTTGAATAACCCAAAAAAATAAAAGTAAAATATAAATATTTTTTCAAATACTTTAAATAAAATTAAAAATATTAATAAAATTATATAGATAAAAATATAAGAACTTATAATTAAACTATAACTATTTATTTAATAAATATGAAACAAAACCAAAAGTTCAACAATCAAATAAAACTAACGAGAAAATTCATAAAATAAGTCAAATTAACTCAAAAAAAATCATAATTAGATTGTATAAAATTATTAAATAAATATAAAGAAAATCAATAAAAATATAAAATAAAATAAAAAACAATAATAGCAACTACAAAAAAATCATGTGTGTGTGTGTGTATAAGAAATATGAAAAATAAAATATAATATATATATACTAAATCTAAATCTAAATAATTAGTTTATAAATCTGCAAAACCCAAAAAAGTTGCTAATATTATAAATTACAAATATTTATTTAATAAATAAAAAACAGAAAATAAACCAAAATGTTTTTAATATTATAAAATTAAATATGAATTCATAGGTACAAAAAAAGTACCATTAAATTATAGAAAATTATTAACTAAATATAAAATAAAAAAATCAAAGATTACAAGAAATATAATATAATATAAATAAAATTGGGAAAAAATAAATGAATAAGAATAATATAAAATTTATAATTTGATTTCAAAAAATTATTTAATAATTTTGTTAACAAAAAAAAAAAAAAAGAATAAAAAAGAAGAGATAGTATGAGTACAATTAGAAATTGATGCAACGAAAACTTATAATCATCAACAAGAACTTGTCTTTATTTTAATAATTTTATTTGTTGACAAGACTAGGTGATACGAGGACAAATCTAATAACGTCATATCTTTCATTTTTCTATATGTGACTCAAGTAAAACTCAGATGATCCAAACTTTGATTCTAAATGTGTCACAGACTTGACAATGACACTTTTTTTTTCTTTTTCCTAAAAAAGATTAAAAATATATATAATGAACATAAGCGAAAGGTAAATAACTTTATACAATTATTTGATTAAAATCTGAAATCAAAATTATATGTGGACAGAACAAAAAAAATGATTATATAATCGCATAATATTAAGAATTCAATACATTATTTTAAAAATTTTTAACTAAATAATTATTTGTGAACGTTTGTATATAATTTGTGACTAATTACTATGACTTTAAGTATTTAACGTTAGAAATCCACACATAAATGATTTATTAATCATAGTTATATAATTGCTTTCGTATAAATTGAAATCTATATATAAATCTTAATTTATTATTGGGTTCATCAACTGACTCGATGACTTGGTGACTAATTACTCAGTGGCTATCTCGAGTCAATTAGCGGGCTGATTTAAAGAAAATAACTATAGTAAAATAGAATACAAAGGCCCTCAATTAAGATTTTAATACGATGCTCATTTATTTGATTTTTTTTTCATTTTTGTAGTATTTTATTATATTCTTACAATATTTATATATATATATATATATTTTTATTTTCTAGATTTAGGAGATGAATTTTTATAATATAACATTGATTAAGTATATTACTTTATGTTTTAAAATATTTTAAGATTTATTTTACTATATTTATTTAGTTGATTATATATATATTTTTAAATTTAAATTACAAGTATTATATTTTTATCGCTTAAAGATTTATTTAATAATTGTATAATTATGTTGATATAAATTATATTTAAAATAAAACATACAACAAAGTACGACTAAAGTACAACTAGATTATTCAGTTGTACTTAAGTTGTACTCAAACAGATTGATGTGATTGAATTATGACATAATCTAATGATAAACTTTCATGTACATGTTGGCAAACAAGTACAACGGATACCGATAATTAGAAAAGTTTAAATTTATTATAAGATATTCACTTTGTCTTTGATATAAAGACTAAACAAGGAGATTGACTCAATGATTGTAATAAAAGTGACTAATATGATTGTTTTGCGATTAACTAAATGGGAGAGTTTGAAACTATTGTCATGTGAGTTAAATTATAATTTGATGTATAATGTAGTATGCAAAAAGTTATTTCATAATATATAAATGTGGTTATTTACCTTTAATTTATTTTAGGGCGCGGATATAAGCACCACACCTATTCATGAGTTCATTCCAATAAGAAAAAAATCAACAAAAATGCCAAAATTACACCCCCCCCCCACACAAAATACTACACCCCCAATCACATCATCTTCTCTAACCCTTCATCACCACTCCAACTCTGCCATTATCATCGCCCATCACACCGTCGTCGCCACCATCGAACAGGTGGAAGCAAAAACGTGATAGGTGGTGAAAGGTAAGTGATGGATATGGACGAACAAGGGTAAGAACCAGATGCAAATAGGGGTGTTCGTCTCTGGTTTCCCGAGCATATGTCATGTGTTTGAACTTTTTGATCGAATAATACAACGTTGTTCGAAAAGATATTCGAACAAGCTTTAAAGGGGACGTTCAGATCAATTTGTCGAAGATGTGTTTTGTGTTCGAATCAATTTTTTGCAGTTGTATTTTGTGTTCGAATCAATTTTTTAAACATATATTTTGTGTTCGAAAGTTTGGTTCGAACGACTTTTTTCAAGGCATTTTTTTCTTTTTCTTTCTTAAATGGCACGGCGGCGGCAACGTATTTTTGTGTGCATGTTTTGTTTATGTTCTTCAATAGACGACGGCCATGGCAGTGGCGGCGGTGATGGGCGACGACTGGAGTGGTGGAGGTGAAGGAGATGAAGTATTTGAGGGTGTAGGGTTAAGGATAATATTGACATTTTTTGATAACATTTTTAGTAGGGTAAACTAATAAATAAAATGAGGCGCGTATATCCACGCCCTTTGTTTTAAATTTGCTCATGTTGACCAAATCGTGACTTGAGTATTTTAAGTTATTATATTACATTAATAAATTAAAAATATTACACTTACATCGAATGAATTTACACCATCTATTTTAATTCGCTCCGTGCATCGCACGGGTTAAACACTAGTTATGTTTAATATGTTTTTCCATTTATACTTCATTTATCAAATGTGCAGTAATTATGAGCGGAGTAGTTTCATATATATGTATATGAAAAAATTAAGAAATAAATTCTTTCGAATTAAATTCTTACTAATTATATATTTGGTAACATAATTAATTGTGTTTAATAAATATTTTCATTATTATTCATTTATACGTGATATTATTCATATATATTTCCCTTAGTAACTTATTAAACTTACTTTGATTTGCGAGTCATTTTGTTTACTTTTTTCATGATTGATTGATTTAATATAATATAATATAACAATATATTTGGTAAAATAATTAATTATCTTAAATATGTTTTTCCATTTGTATTTTCGTTGTTAACAAATTTATGAGAATTCAGTTCTTACTAATTATATATTTGGTAATATAATTAATTATATTTAATATATTTTTTCATTTATACTTCAATTACCAAATGTGTGCAATAATTATGAGGGAGTAGTTTCGTATATATGTATATGAAGAAATTAAGAAACAAATTTGTTCGAATTTTGAACCATTTGGACCAAGTAACTTATTAAACTTCATTTAATTCACGATTCATTTTGTTTACTTTTTTGTATTTGCCAACAAATTTTAGGCATCTAATTTATTCCAAATTAATATAATCATAAAAGTTATAAATACAATATTCCTCATAAATCTATCAATCAAAACTTAATAACATACTAATATTATAATTCGTAATGCATAAATTGTGCTAACGTTTTTTTGCATAGATATTGAAATGATTTGCATACTAAAACATAATTAAAATAACGTAGATTGTGTGAAATAATTTAATATTTTGGTAAAATAACTAATTACGTTAAATATATTTTTCCATTTGTATTTTCCTTGTTAACAAGTTTATGAGAATTCAATTCTTACTAATTATATATTTGATAATATAATTAATTATATTTTATATATTTTTCCATTTATATTTCAATTACAAAATGTGGAGTAATTATGAGGGAGTAGTTTCGTATATATGTATATGAGAAAATTAAGAAACAAATTTGGTAATATTTCGTATATTATGCTGGATTTGAAAAAGAGTAACGCTCATTAAAAATACTAAACGAATAATAATGAAAATGGTCAAACCTTAATATTGCTTTTCTATTTACACAAAGATTGTTTTTTAGAATAAATAATCTTAACACAGAAATCAGAGCATTATTTGTTCTAATTACACTAAAATTGGTTTTCACAATAAAGAATAGTTAAGTATTTATACCCGAGAGTCACAAAATTATTTGTAAAATATAGCAAATACTCTAAAATTGAAAGGAAACTCGTAGAAAATTGAGTTTGTAAAAATGTAAAACATGCAACACACGTGCATGTGAATATGTGATATAAAAAATTAAAATCTATAAGACGCTGGTAATTCTATTAAAAAACGTTGTATATCTAACTTGTAGTATATGTAATATTTTATTATTATTATTATTTAATAATTTTTTTTTGCGTAAGACATTAATTTGTTCATGTAGATAAATAACATATATATTTTTTATTTTATTTTTCTAGGCGTAAAAAGTTATTATTATTATTTTTTGTTGTTGTCTCTCTCTCTCTCTCTCTCTCTTCCTATCTTTTTATTTTTTGGCGTAATAATTTTTTATATATATTTTTAATGTTATTCTCAATGCATTATATTAGAATTAGATATTAAAATTTAATTTTATATATTTTATATATATATTTTTTTTAATAATCTTATATAACTTGTATTTTTTTAAATATAATATTTAAAATTTTAAAAATAAAATTATTTTAATTTTTATTATAAATAAAAATTAATTCAATTTATATAGATTTTTTCTAAGTAAATATGATTTTTTTTAATTAGTAGAATAAAAGTAAGATATTAAATCAGACAATTTATTGATAAAAAAAATATTAAATTAGGTAACATATAATAAAAGAAAAATATTAATTTATAAAAAATATATTAATAGAAAAAATATTAAATTAGGTAAAAATATATAAAATAAAATATTAAATAGGATTTGAATTTTAATATATAGAGGATGAGGAGCCGCTTGCTTGCCAACCCGAATTTATACCCGAATTTTGCCCTTACCCTCGAACTCGATCAATGGCTTTGGACGATCACATTGAGAGGGTCATCTTCACCCGGCAACAAATATCGGAACGGGTTTCTGAACTCGGGTCTCAAATAACCCGAGACTGCAAAGCAACTCCTACAGTGGTGGTGGGTGTTGCCACCGGAGCAATCCTGTTTTTCGCGGACCTTGTCAGGAATATTCCTCTCTCCATAACTGTGGAAATGATTCGGGTCGCGTCATACGGGTCGGGCACCGTTTCCAACGGCCAACCCACCATTTCCTCCGACCTGAGAACCGATGTTCAAGGATGTCACGTGGTTCTGGTATGGTATCAATTATTTTGCTGTTTAATTTTATTTTTCTTAAAGGATTTTCAGTTTTGATTCGAGTTTTTTGTTGTTTGTTTTTTGATGGTTTGTTGCTTGAGTAAGGAAAATACGCAGAGTTAAGTTTTCTGTGTGTATGTGTTATGTTCGACGAAATTACTGAGAGAGGAAAAGGTTGAAATGCAAATTGAACAAAATTAGAAAAATTTGAGGGGTCTTAATCTTGCATAAATGGCTGAAATTAACAAAATTAGAAATATGGAATATAATCCTTTTTTTGGTATGTGTGGCTTGAGAGAATAAGTTTTGACCATTTTTTGGTGTGTGGCTTGAGAGAATAAGTTTTGACCAAATAAATAAAATTGAGATAGTAATCTATGTAAAATTAAAGACATGTCATTTCAAGAACAAACACGTGCTCCTCGATTTTTTTTTTATTTACTTTTTTTAGGACAAGATAAATGGTATATGTGTATATATTATTGTTATAGTTATGCAGCTTAACATGAAGCTAATATCTTTTTTTTGTTTCACTGCCTATAGGTTGAGGATATTATAGATACTGGGAGCACTATGTCCTGTCTTATTGATTACATGAAAACTAAAGGCGCATCATCAGTATCTGTGTGCACGCTTCTTGATAAACCAGCGAGGCGAAAAGTCCATTTCAACCCATTCGGTGAAAATGGAAAATATTACTGTGGCTTTGAGGTGATATCTCTATTCCGAACACTTGTATAACCTCTTATGTTTTCATGTGCATAGATTACGACACACTGTCTTATTTTCTGTAAATAAGATGTGCCAAGTTATTAAATCTGCTAATTTTTTAGTTTTTGCAACCGTTTGTAGTTTTGCTTTGATCTCTCACACTGACCAAAACAATTGCTGATATGTTTGGCCTCGCATAAGTGATGTTATCTCTAATCTTGGGTTAAATGCCTGAATTTGAATATATGACAGTGTCCCGATGAGTTTGTGGTGGGGTATGGGATGGATTATGCCGAGGTATACAGGAACTTGCCGTATGTTGGTGTGTTGAAGCCTGAGATTTACAAGTGATAAGTTCATTTCTACTGTTTGTTTCTCCACAACTAGATTTGGTACTTGATTTGATTATCATATGGCAGTTTTGAACTTGCACACCTGGCATATTTTTTGGAAACAAGACACATGAACTTTATTCATATTCTTCCAGCATACACCCCTAAAAGCAATAACAATGCACAAATATTTATAATGAGCTTAGTGATGTTTTTTTTTTTACTCAAGTTATGTTGAGCATTTGGAGCATTTTATTTTTCAAATGAAATTGTATTTGTAGCAACATAAAAATACTGTATGATGTTCATACACAGTTGCACTCTCCACTTGATAAGTTTTCCTTGTATATGGGTCAGTTTGGTTCTATCTTTAAATTTAGATGCAATTATGAAGAAAAAGTCCATTTTTGCAATTGTCCGAATTTTCGAAATATTTTCATCAGAAGATGGAAATCCATATATTTTGTATCAAATATTCCCAAATTAATATAATGCTCGTTATAAATTTTTGGTAGGACTAACGAAGTGTTTCCAAATCCGAGTCTAACCCTAAACATAGATGATGAAAAAATAGAAAGAAAAGATGAAGGACTGGAATACGAGGCAGTAGGGACCTAACACTGTGGAGATAGAGTTTATCAAGAAATATTCAAACTTTTTAATTT
Organism: Phtheirospermum japonicum; assembly: GCA_014905375.1. NCBI lineage: Eukaryota > Viridiplantae > Streptophyta > Magnoliopsida > Lamiales > Orobanchaceae > Phtheirospermum > Phtheirospermum japonicum. The sequence goes on along the minus strand of BMAC01000003.1, from coordinate 1,712,605 downwards.
TTGCTATTTGCACCCAACAATGGCAATACAACCCCAACAACTAACAACCAAAACAAACAACAAAAAACACTATTGTGAGTACGTATGGTAGCTGATTTGAGTAATTGATGGCTTATTGTAATTTATTATTTGGTAAATTAGTAAATTGAAGTAGTTGATTGCTTATTGTAATTTATTATTTGGTAAATTAGTAAATTGAAGGAGTTGATTGTAAGTTACTTCACTGATATAGATATTATTGAGAGATATAAATATTATTGGGAGATGTAAAAATAATATATGAAAAAATCAAGAAAATATAAAATAATAATAAATAGGAGAAATTATCAATAAGTACAAACTAATAGTTATTATTGTCCATTAGAACACACATTTACCATTTTTTTTGTCCACTACACATCTTTATATAAAAATGACTGTAACACCCCCCATTTACCCATGCATCACAAATACATATTTTATGATGATACTTTAAATTATAGTTTTAGTCACAAATTTATCACTATAAACGATTTTTTATTTTTAGTTTTATTTAACCTAAGAATTCTATTATTCGAATTAATAGTTCGTTTTTCAAATAATTTATATATCAATTTTTTTAAAACTATTATAAATTATTAGTATTTTATTTATTTATCATTCTTAGTTGGTCATCTATAAAAAATTATCCATTTGAAATTAAAGTCGTCTTGTGATCCAATTCTATTTTGTACTCCTAAAAAACTCAACGACTTATCCCGGTCTCACCAAGTCTACAACCCTAACTTTTCAAAAATACACCCACCTTTTAAACCCAAGTCACCTTTCGACAATCACAGAAATCCATCACAATACTCACACGGCAGCAAGCAAGTAAACCTAGTTCTTTTTTTTTCTAAAGCCTTTCAAACAACAATTGTTTTTTTCTTTTAATCAAGAATCTTTCCCGACTGCCGATTATTCCAAACCTTAGGGTTGTTTGGACTAGATTTCGTAGGGATTCTGAATTCTTGTATTCATAATCTTGAGTATTCATAATTCTGTAAATAGTAAGAATCTTTGTTTGTTATATGATTTAGAATCCTTTACTTTTTACTATAGATGTCAAATCATATCTGAAAAGTGAATGATAATGTATCTTTATATTGTATTTGATGTCAAATCATGTCTAAAAAGTTGATGGTAATGTATTATTATATTATATTTAGTAATATTTAATTTTTTAAATATAATGATGATGTGATAAAAGAGATGAGTGTGGGGTTAGGTGTAAGAAATGGTTGGCTGTGGATTTGTATTTAGTAATATTTAATTTTTTAAATATAATGATGATGTGATAAAAGAGATGAGTGTGGGGTTAGGTGTAAGAAATTGGTTATGGATTGAAAATTTGAGTTGTAAAACAAACGAGAATTGAGATTTAGAATAACAATCCTTGTATTCGGAGTCGTAAAACAAACAAGGCAAGGAAACCAACTTTTATTTTCCTTTCAAAAATCCCCGAAGTCACATTTTTTTCCCGATCAATTCAAACCGTTTCCAGGTCCGTACGCCAGCCTGTTCCCGGCCAGCACGAATCTCCGGCCAAATCCATCATCATCAACCACGGTCGTGCCGCCAAGCATCCTTCGGGCCCAAATCCGAAAACAAAATCGTTGTTGTCGAATCTAATTAGCCCAGCGATGTCCATCGAGGCCGCCCCACTCACTGATTTTCAGTTGACATCGTAGTTGATGTAGCTGCACACAATCGCCGGAGGAGTCGCCACCTCATCACCACGAGACTACCGCCGTCACCTAAGGACCCTTTGCGAATCACTGTTGACTCTACCCCATCTCCACCATGTTTCCATTGGAGGCGCCATCACTTGACCGACCGCCCATCTGAAAAGCCGCTGGATACTACCTTCGTCGGTTGTTGTCGCCATCGTCGTCGATTTGTCGGGGCCAGCGGCTGATTTTCGAATTGGAGAAGAAGAAAGAGGGGGTGTTGAACCAATTTAGGGCTGAAAACCCCCTTATTATACCTCATCTCTTTAGAAAGATTTCGAATTGACCCAGAAGTTTAGCCCTTTTCAATTTAACCCACAACTTATCAAAAACTCCAAATTCAGCCCTCCAACTTATAAAAACCTCGATCCAGTCCCATGAAACTTCTTAAGCTTGCAATTCAGCCTAGTCTTACTTATTTTATTATTATTATTATTATGTATTTTATATATATATATATATATATATATATATATATATATATATATATATATATATATATTTTTTTTTTTTTCTTGAATATTAAAATTTATAAATATATACTAATTAAGTACACTTTTAAACTGATTAGGTGATGAGCAATACGAGGATTTAGGTTTCCACTACGTGCACTTCACTCGAGTTTTCTCACGACTTTTACGAGGTAAGGACCACCTACTTGTCTTGTGCTAAACTCTATTTCTCAAATTTAAGTGTTATGTATATCACGTGTTCTTGAATGAAATTCTACGTTTAAAAGTTAATACAGCTAGAGGCCGTAAAAGTTATCTGTGATCGGGGAAAAGGGTCATTGGGTTTATCCCGACGTGCTATATCTAATGATTAAAACCGGAGACTGCAAAAGTTATCTTTGATCGGGGAAAAGGGTCATCGGGGAAACCTGTCGTGTTTTAGCTCCAGTCAAGTTATTTTCAAATTGTTAATTCATGAATTCTATGGTTGAATGTGCTAAGTTTTGAGGTTTATGATTTATATGAGATATGTCGGTATACCTATTGAGTACGTTGAGTTCATCCCAATTCAACGATATTTTCTTTTCAGGTAGAAATAAGGACATCAAGTGAAGGGGAACGAGGAACGAAAGAAAACTATTAATATTTTATTTTATTATATTATTTTATCTTTTAAATAAAGACTGAACTAGATGCAAATGCTACTTTAACTATCAATTTTAATTGATAGCGACTTGTTTATTTCTATTATCATTTTTTGCGCTGCGTAAATTCGATTGTTTTTGAAATTCTAATCTTTTTACATTATTTTTATGAAAATTCGACGTTTATATGACGCCTAGATTTCTTCAATTATTTGAAATATAAACCAATTTTATTTTAGTGAAGCCGAGGCATTACAAGGTGGTATTAGAGACGAGATTTTCTTTTGTTTCTGTATACTCGTCTCATTTTTAAGAACCAAAAGTTTGTAAAAATAAAGATTTAAATTTAATTAATAGTTTTCATTCCTTCTCGTTCTCGTTGAATTTTCGTCAATGTCCTTAAGGTACATAATTCATTATAAGCATTCATTTATTTACTGAAATCCATATTACTTCACTATTAATTCTATTTGGGTAAATTAGATGAACATTGGTTCGATTGATTTCCAAGGCATGGAGGCTTTGCTAGCTACGACTTTTCGGAAAGAGACACGGTGGGGTCATACTTGCTGACCAAACACCGTTTGTGGCGCATTGGAAAAGAGGATGGAAGTGCCACTAATGGCTATGAAGCGGCTCGTCTAACGACTGAGCGATTACCCGTATGGTGGAGACTTCGAGGAGACGGGATACGCACTAGACTTGCGATGCTCCACCCGCACGTTTCTCACATCATTATCGATTACGAGAGGTTCATCGCTTTCATGGTGTGTGAGTGGCTACAAACCTTCCCGAAATAGAAGGTGTGCGAAGAGATAAAACCCGAGAAGGAGGTAGTCGAAGCCCAAAGAGATTACCAAAGAGGCTACAGAGAAATAAGTGGTCGAGGATCCCGAAGAGAATACCAAAGAGGTTACTGAGGAGGATGATCTCAACAAGGAAGACAAAGGGGCTACCGAGGAAGAGGAAGACCCCAAGGAAGAAGAAGCCGAAGAAGAAACTCTTACGGGAATTTGTGAAGAGGTTTCCAAATGGAAGGAGAAGGGGGTATACATGGTTATGTCTCACCGATGTTACACTTCAGGGCATACTGCCCCACTCTATCCTAGACGTAAACCACCTAGAGACGACCCCTCGATAGTAGAGAGTTCTTCGAAGAGGAGAAAAACGATCATCATAATAGATTGGGGGTCTTATTACTTGGGATTTGTTTTTGAGTTTTTCCTTCTTTTTACTCGTATGTTTGTTCTTCTGCTTTGGATGTGGTTTTAGCTATAGTTTCCACCTTTGACTTTATGTACGAATGAGATCTTGCTTTCATGGACGCAAAATCGATGTTCTCAATTTTCGTATATATAGAAGAAGTCGTTGAGGTTTAAGAGAGGTTTGAGGTCCCAACTAGTTGGTATTTTATCAGCACAAGGTGATCTCCTATATGCAGAAATGGTAAAAAGAGCCCAAGATGTAGAGACAAGTCTTGGGGTAGATTAGGTGAAGTCTAGACCCACGACCTTGGTGGATAAGAAGAAGTGGCAGGAGGAAGTTCTAGCCAAGGCAAACAACAGAAAATTGGCGGCGAGAACAGTCAACAGGGGTTGAGCAACAAACCCATATGCCAGAAATGTGGTAAGAATCATTTTGGAGAGTGTCTTCAAGGATAAAGAAAATGTTACAGTTGTCACCAGAGTGGGCATACGACATCGTTTTGCCCCATGCATGGTCAAAGGCATCAAGGTAGTGGAGTGCCAAAGCCAGGACCAGCTACTGGAGGGAATGCTCGATTGTATGCCATGGAATGAGGGCGAAGCTGAAGAAAATCCAGGAGTTATAATAGGTATGTTAACCATCTCAGGAATTCCTGCTTTTGTGCTTTTTGATACGGGTGCTTCGCACTCTTTTGTATCGGAGAAATTTCATAATCTAACTGAAGTTAAGAGCACTAGAGTAGAGGAACCCTTAGAAGTTGGCTTACCATCTGGAAACGCGATGGTCACAAACTTGATTGATAAAGGAGTGAAGATTGATGTAGGAGGAAAGAATCTCGAGGCTGACTTGTATGTGATAGAAATGAAAGATCTCGATTTGATATTAAGAATGAACTGGCTCATGAAATATCCAGCGAATATTCAATGTGAAGAAAGAGAAATAACTTTCAAACTCCCTGAATGTGAAGAGATCAAGTTCTATGGAGCCAAGACTAAGACAATGCCACAAGTGATAACAACAATGAAAGCCATAAAGTTGTTGAACAAAGAGAGATGCTAAGGTTTCCTGGTGAATTTGGTCATCAATCCAGCGGTAGAGGTGGCGCCGCTCGAAGTGCCCATTGTTCAAGATTTTTAGGACGACTTCCCAAAAGAGTTACTAGGATTACCGCCCAACCATCAAGTCGAGTCCACTATTGATTTGACACCAGAGGCAACACCTATCTCAAAGGCACCATACAGGATAGCACCGAAGGAACTACAAGAACTAAAAGCTCAAATCTAAGGAGTTATTTGTTGTAATTGCTAATTGTATTGTATTAACTTTGGTATTATTTTCTGGGCTGTAATTTGAATACTATGTATATGTATTAATGGGATAAAGATAGCTTGAGGAGGAAAGGAAAAGGATAGAGAGAGAATAGATAGGAAGGGAATTGTATCTCATTTTATGTTCATTCTAGTACAATTCATCCGTATAAGTAGCTAGGTGGGGTGAGGGGACCATTACAAAATGCCCTCTAATTTGGTCCCTTAGAATGGTGACAAACAACAAACCAAAACAAGATAAAACCAAAATTAAAAGCTATAATTTAATTGTTGCTTGAGTCCGGCCAATCAAGTAACGCCAAGTTTCCGGATTTTAAACAAGTTAATTGCCCACTTCAGTTGGGGCGGCCCAGCCACTAAAACCTGACACCCGACCCGTATTTTTTGGGTTGCTGGAATTAGGCCCCATTATGTTGGATCCATCGGCCTTTCCTTCTTTACCCGGTTTAGGAATAGAACCCTCAAAATTCGATCTTGCTCTAATATCCCGTTTCTCTGCAATTGAGCTTCGATCCATGACAATACCGCCTCCGTTCGAAGATCCTTGTCTCCAAGGATCAAACTTTGGAAATAGACAGCGTAAGTAATCTTCTTCTTCTTCTCATGTTTCTGGTCCACTTTCATCTTTTACCCATTTGATTAAGAACTGAACCACTTCACCTCTTTTCCTTTGCACTACGCGCTGTCCAATTGACTCCGCCGGAGCAACCTGGACTTCACCCCCATCATCAATTTCAGGCAGATCGGAGCTAGGAGTCACGATGGAGGTTGGCCCTATCTTCTTCTTCAAGAGGGACACATGGAACACAGGGTGAATACGCGCGGTCTCCGACAATTGTAATCGGTAAGCTCCAATTCTTTCAATAACCTTAAACGGACCATAAAATCGAGCTGAAAGTTTAAAATTCTTTCTGAGTGCAACTGATGTTTGCCTGAATGGCTGCAACTTAAGATACACCCAATCCCCCACCTCAAAATTCTTCTCCACTCTGTGCTTATCTGCATAAAACTTCATTCGATGTTGTGCATGCTGTAAATTCTGTCTTAGTTCATGAATGAGTCTCTGTCTGTGTTGAATGAAATCTGTGGCATCAGTGTTCTGGGTGATGATGTGTGTCTCCATGAATGATGTAGGAGGTTGATAATCATATAGGGCCTGAAAAGGTGTCATTTTTAAACTAGTGTGATAGTTAGTGTTGTACCAAAATTCTGCTAGTGACAACCACTTAACCCACTGCCTAGGGTTTTGTTGTACCATACATCTTAAATAGTTCTCCAAACACTGGTTTAACCTTTCAGTTTGTCCATCAGATTGTGGGTGATAAGCAGAGGTAAAGTTTAGCTGGGTCCCTATAGCTTTAAAAAACTCCTTCCAGAAAGAGCTAGTGAAAACCTTGTCTCTGTCTGTCACAATGTGTGTTGGATGTCCATGCAATTTGTATATGTGATCCATGAAAATTTTAGCAATTGTTGTAGCATTAAAAGGGTGGGATAAAGCCAAAAAATGGCCATACTTGGTGAGTCTGTCAATGACCACTAGGATAACATCCTTCCCAAAAGATTTAGGTAGTCCCTCAATGAAATCCATGGAAATATGGGACCATGCTTGATGGGAATAGGTAAGGGTTGGAGCAGCCCAGGGTATAAGCCTCCTTCATTTTTACACCTAGCACACACCTCACACTCCTTAACCCATTCCTCCACATCCTTCTTCATTAGTGGCCAGTAAAAAAGCCTGCTGATCCTCTTGTAGGTACCCAGAATGCCAGAATGGCCCCCAAAAGCTGAATTGTGCATTTCTGTGAGTATGGTGCTTCTAAGGGTTGGGTCTCTGCCCACCCCTATCCTCCCCTTATACCTGATAACCTCCCCTTGTAAATCAAACTCAGGATATGCCTCTGAGTT
>BMAC01000003.1:1684706-1704687 GCA_014905375.1 Phtheirospermum japonicum | reverse complement strand
AATCTCATAGTCAAACCCTAGGAGCTTAGAAACCCATTTCTGCTGTAGTGGATTCATAATTTTTTGGTCCAAAAGATGCTTGAGTGCCTGCTGATCTGTTTTGATGATGAATTTATAKCCCTGTAGATAGTGTMTCCATTTCTGTATGGYCATTAAAACTGCAAGGAATTCCCTCTCATAAATGGATAGAGCTTGGTTCTTGATACACAGTGTCTTGCTCATGTATGAAATTGGTCTACCCTCTTGCATCAAAACAGCCCCTATCCCAGTTCCACTTGCATCTGTTTCCAACACAAAAGGTTTAGAGAAGTCTGGTAGAGCCAAAACAGGTGCTGCAGTCATAGCTCCCTTCAACCTATCAAAAGCCTCTTCAGCTTCCCTGTTCCAAACAAAAGCCCCCTTCCTAAGCAAATTGGTCAATGGTTTGCTTATCTGTCCATAACCCTGAATAAATCTCCTGTAATAGCCTGTTAGCCCCAAGAATCCCCTAAGCTGCTTAATGGTAGAAGGTTTGGGCCACTGTGTCATGCTTGCTATCTTGTTGGGATTAGTTGCCACACCATCCTTAGAGATTAAATGACCCAAATACTCAATCTACCTCTGTCCAAAGTGACATTTACTCCTCTTAGCAAACAAAGAATGCTCCCTGAGCAACATCAGGACTGCCTTCAAATCTTGGTAATGGCTCTCCTCTGTCTTGCTGTAAATAAGTATGTCATCAAAAAATACCAAAACTGATTTTCTTAACATGGGTTGGAAAACCTGATTCATCAGTGACTGGAAAGTTGCTGGTGCATTACAAAGTCCAAAAGGCATTACTAAGAATTCAAATTGCCCATGATGTGTGTTGAAAGCTGTAAGATACCTGTCTTTTGGCTTTAACAATATCTGAAAGTACCCTGACCTTAAGTCTATTTTGGAAAAGAAAACTGCCCCTTGTAATTCATCTAACAACTCATCAATGATAGGTATTGGATAATCATGTTTAATAGTAAGGTTGTTCAAATACCTATAATCCACACACATCCTCCAAGTGCTGTCTTTCTTTTTGACCAATAAAACAGGAGATGCAAAAGGACTATTGCTGTGTTGAATGACACCAGAGTCCAGCAATTCCTTAACAATCTTCTCTATCTCATTCTTCTGGTTGTGTGATACCCTGTAAGGAAATTGATGCTTAGGGTTGCTTCCATCCTTGAGTACAATATGGTGTTCAACTCCTCTGACAGGGGGCAACCCCTGTGGCTCTTCAAAAACATCTTGGAACTCCAACAGTAAGTCATCCCATACATTAGCAGTAGCTCCTGAGTTTGGTTTAACACTGACCCAATATAGTTCCTCAATCTGAGTTGGCATTTCTTGATGAATCATTTTTAATAGTGTAGGCCCAGAAATAAAGTGACACTCCTGGGAGGAGGATATTGCTTGTATTTTAACTCTTTTTCCAGATAGGGAGACAGTAAAGGTCATGTGATCATAGTCCAGCTCAACAGGGGTGCATGATTTTAGCCAGTCCCCTCCCAATATGAGGTCACAACCCTCATTAGCTAACACCCTTGGAGAGTAGGTGAACAGATGTCCCTGCATTTTCCACTTGAGCCCAGAAACTCTAGTGGAACTAACCATTTTCTGCCCATTAGCCACTTTAACAAGAATAGGTTTAGCAGGCTCTAGGTTGCATCCCAATCTCTTAGCAGTAGATTCTTGTATGAAGCTAAGAGTACTCCCAAATTAATTAAGATATGTATCTTGTCACTGCCAACTGATCCATTTAACCTCATAGTGGTGATACCCCCTTCCCCAGAATTTGAGTTCAGTGACATCTGAAATTTCTCCATACACTCCTTAATAAGGGGCTCCTTCAATTCTTGAGTGGTGTTGGGATCTTGAAGCTGCTTCTCCTCTTTTTCAGTCATAATTAAATAGGAAATCTTATTTTTGCATCTATGCCCCCCAGAAAAAGGTTCATCACAATTGTAGCATAGGCCTTTGTCTCTCCTAGCAGCCATTTCAGAAGATGTAAGGAGTTTGAACTGGGGTCTGTTGGTAGTTGCAGGTGGCCTCAGGGTGTTGCTCAATTCATTCCTTCTAGGGTTAAAAGGAACACTAGGTTTAGCAGGGGTCTTCAGTCTTCTTGTTATGGCCTCTAGAGTATGTAGTTGTCTCTGGCCCAACTCTACAGTTTGCTGAAGGGATGTGGGGTTGAACATGTGTATAAAAGACTGCAATTCCTCACTTAACCCACTAACAAAACTGGCAATAAAATACTCCTCGGAATAACCTCCTTTGTTTATCAGTAACATGCATGCTCTCAACTCCTCAAACTTTTCAACATAATCCAGGTAAGAATGTGTGTGTCTCAATTTATTGAACTCAGCAATTATACTGGACTCTTTTAGTTCATCAAACCTGGAAGACAAAATTTCTAAAAACTGTGGCCAGGTTAAATCCATCTGCCTTAAGGAAAATTGTTGGTACCACTGTGCTGCCTTGCCTTCAAAGTGCATGGATGCTAGGGTTATTCTTTGGGAATCTGGAATATTAGGAATTAGTTTGAAATACCCTTGGCATTTTAGGATCCAGGATTTGGGCTGGGATCCATCAAACTTTGGAAAATCAATTTTGGGAAGTGGAGTAATGATGTTCTGAGTTGTATGGTCTTGTATCATTCTGTGGGGAGTAAATACCTGCTGTTTTTGTGAATTTTTAGTATGAGGTGTCCAGTCTGAGGCTGGATCTCCCAGGATGGAGCCCTCATCTGCTTGTTTTTGTCCCTTTTCTGAATTGAGTAACTGTAGTTGAATAGAAGCCAAGGTTTGGGATAGGTGATCGAATTTCCCCAACATTTCTGAACTGATTCCATTGATTTGCTCTTGTAATCTCATTTCTGTAGCCTCCCTTTTTGCAGATTCCGTTTGCAGGATTTGGTCAATGCGCTTTTGAGCTTCTTGGAGATCCTTGAAGCGGGTAATCTCGGCCATTTTCGAGGATTCGACGGCTCTGAGTACCAATTGTTGTAATTGCTAATTGTATTGTATTAATTTTGGTATTATTTTCTGGGCTGTAATTTGAATACTATGTATATGTATTAATGGGATGAAGATAGCTTGAGGAGGAAGGGAAAAGGATAGAGAGAGAATAGATAGGAAGGGAATTGTATCTCATTTTATGTTCATTCTAGTACAATTCATCCGTATAAGTAGCTAGGTGGGGTGAGGGGACCATTACAAAATGCCCTCTAATTTGGTCCCTTAGAATGGTGACAAACAACAAACCAAAACAAGATAAAACCAAAATTAAAAGCTATAATTTAATTGTTGCTTGAGTCCCGCCAATCAAGTAACGCCAAGTGTCCGGATTTTAAACAAGTTAATTGCCCACTTCAGTTGGGGCAGCCCAACCACTAAAACCTGACACCCGGCCCGTATTTGTTGGGTTACTGGAATTAGGCCCCATTATGTTGGATCCATCGGCCTTTCCTTCTTTACCCGGTTTAGGAATAGAACCCTCAAAATTCGATCTTGCCCTAATATCCCATTTCTCTGCAATTGAGCTCCGATTCCCTGCAATTGAGCTTCGATCCATGACATTATTGGATTTTGGTTTTGTCCGAACGAGTGTTTCCCCCTGGGGAGCACCAGCCCTTTTTGTTAAGAAGAAAGATGGGTCAATGAGGATGTGTATCGATTATAGAGAACTTAATCGACTCACTATAAAGAACAAGTATCTGTTACCTCGAATCGAAGACTTTTTTGATCAATTAAAAGCAGCAAGTATCTTTTCCAAGACCAACTTAAGATTGAGGTATCATCAATTAAAGATCAAAGAGAGTGGCATTCTGAAGACTACTTTTAGAACGCGATATGGATACTACGAATTTGTTGTGATGCCATTCGGGCTAAGCAATGCTCCGACAGTGTTCATGGATTTAATGAATCGAGTTTTTCACCCCTACTTGGATAAGTTTGTCATAGTCTTCATCGATGACATCTTGATTTATTCGAAGAATCAAGAAGATCATGAAGAACACTTACGAATAGTGTTGGGAACACTTCCCAACGATAAATTATATGTGAAATTCAGTAAGTGTGATTTTTAGATGGACCAAGGAGTGTTCCTTGGTCACATCATCACTGCTCAAGGGATATAAGTGGATCCATCAAAAGTAGAAGCCATTAACGGATGGTCCATCCCCACGAATGCGAGTTAAGTTTGCAGTTTTTCGGGTCTAGTAGGCTACTATCAAAGATTTATAGAAGAATTTTCTAAGGTAGACATGCCGATGACTCGACTGAAGAGAAAAGGAGAGAAGTTTGTGTGGAGCACGCAATGTGAGGAGAGTTTTCAAAAGTTGAAGAATAAGCTCACTTCCGCACCCATCATGACAATCTCCGACCCAACAAAAGACTTTGTTATTTATAGCGATACGTCGAAACAAGGTTTGGGTTGTGTCTTGATGCAACATGGGAAGGTAGTGGCTTATGCGTCACGACAACTCAAAAGTTGATGTTATTCATAACACATGATGGATTGATTCTGATCCTACAATCTATGTTACCAATTTTCTTATAGGGATTGCAAAACCTTCGGACCAGTGCGAAGTGAGGAAAACATCTACTCTTGAAATAAGATGACCTCACATGAGTAAGAATGTGCAAATTAATTTTAAGGTTTCATTTTACTTTTGATTAGGAATTTAATTCTGGTTTCAAGACTAGTATCATGCCATTTTTTTCTTTAAGGTTTCAAACTCATATTTCAATTTATCTTATAAGTTTAATGTTTTTTGGAAGAGGTACTTTGTCTGATGGTCTTTATTGTCTTAGTTTGAGAAATGATGATTATCATACTATATTGAAAGTTCATGATATTGTTGGTGTTAAGTAATATATTATGAATGGAGAATCTTCTATGTTGTGGCACCAAAGATTGGGACATATCTCAAATGATAGAATCAAAAAATTGGTGAATGACAGAATAATTAGTACTCTAGATTTTTTTTTGAAACTTGTATAAAAGCAGACTGACAAGTCAAAGAAAGGTGCTAAGAGGAGTTCTGAAATATTAGAGATCATCCATAGTGATATTTGTAGTCCTAATATAGATGAATACCGTGATAATTACTTTATTACCTTTATAGATGATTACTCGCGCTATATGTATCTCTACTCTCTTAATAATAAGTATGAAGCTTTAGATGCTTTTAAAGTCTTCAAAGCCAAAGTAGAGAAACAATGCGAAAAGCAAATTAAGATGTGAGATTAGATAAAGGTGGTGAATACTGTGGTAGACACACTTAGAGTGGACAAACATCCGGTCCATTTGTAAGATTTTATTCAAGAAAATGATATTGTTCCCCGATATACCATACTTGGTTCTCCGTACTAAAATGGTGTGGATTAAAGAAGAAATAAAACATTAATCGACATGGTGCGAATTATGCTTACTTGTTCCAAAATTTCTAAGACCTTGTGGACTGAAACTTTTAAAATGACAGTGTACATATTAAATCGGTTCTAACAAAGGCAATCTCAAAGACGCTGTTTGCGTTATTCAAGGATTAAAAATTGAGTTTGTGACATGTGGGGATGTTCATCTGAAGTAAGAGTTTATAATTCTCAAGAAAAGAAGTTGGACCCAAGGACCATAAGTAGGTATTTCGTTGGATATGACGAACGGTCTAAGGGATAAAGACTTACTATCCATCTCATAGCACTAGGTTTATGGAATCAAGAAATGCTATATTTCTTGAAAATGACTTGATTTGTGGGAGCAGACAATCTTTGGACATTAATTAGTTTTGAGAAAGACCATTCTCGATATCCCATTTCAAATGATAGAGTGATACTTGTTAACAATGCACCTCAAGTCCAAGCGCGTACTGAGCAACCAATCGTGAGTGTTCCACAAAATATTGATCAAAGTCTTGTAGATTTTAAAGTTCAATAGATACTTGAACCTGTTAAACAACATATTGAACGACCAGTTGTACAACTTGTTGTGCAATAAAATCCTGACACTTAGGACAGTGTTGATCAAGAATTAAGCATATCTACTAGAATAAGGAATTCAACAATCTCGAGTGACTATGTTGTGTATTTTCAAGAGTGTGACTGCAAATTGGAGGCAAAAATGATCCACAAACATTTTCATAGGCCTTGAGTTATGAGAAATCAAATTTGTGGTATAATTCCATGAAAGAAGCGATGAATTCTATGGCATGTAACAAAGTCTGGGATCTCATCGAGCTGCTTGATGGTGTAAAAGCCATTGGTTCTAAGTGAGTCTTTAAAATAAAGAAAGACTCACAAGGCAATGACGAGAGATATAAATCAAGACTTGTTGTCAATTGATTCACTCAAATCGAAGGAATTGTCTACACGGAGACTTTTTCTCCTGTATTTAAGAACATAAGTCTTAGGTTAATTATGACATTAATGACCCATTGTAATTTTGAACTATATCAAATGGATGTGAAGACGGAATGTCTCAATGGTGATCTATAGAAGGTTGTTATATGAAACAACCTGAAGGTTCCTCTAGTGACGGTAAGCATTTAGTTTGCAAGCTTAATAAATCTATATATGGACTGAAATAAGCATCAGGTCAGTGGTATTTTAAATTCCATGAAGTTATCACTTCATTTAGTATTGAAGAGAACATCATGGATCAATGTATATACCATAATGTTAGTGAGAGCAAGATATTTTTTTTTCTAATTTATATGTGGATGACATATTACTTGCAACTAATGATAAGGGTTTCTTATATGAAGTGAAATAATTTCTCTCAAAAAACCTTGATATGAAAGATATGAATGAGACATCTTATGTCACTGGCATTAAAAGCCACAGGGATTGATCTCGAGGCATTTTGGATTTGTCTCATGAGACCTACATCAATAAGATTCTGAAGATATTTCGTATAAGGATTGTTCATCGAGTGTAACACCCATTATGAGAGGTAATAAGTTCACTTTGAATCAATGTTCGAAAAATGTGATTGAATGGGAACAAATGAATAAATATTCTATATGCTTCAGTTGTTGGATGTCTTATGTGTATGCTCAGGTCTGTACCAAACTAGACATTGCATTTGTTGTCAGAATGTTAGTAAGATGTTAGAGTAATCCAGGTATTGACCACTGAAGAGCTGCAAACGAAGATATTTAGATATCTTTAAGGGATAAAATATTACATGCTTATGTATAGACGAACTGATAATTTGGAGATTCAGAATTAGTGGGCTGTGTTGATTTACGAAAGTCAACATCATATGATTTTACATTCGCTATGAAAAATAGACTTTGATTGCTACTTCTACCATGGAAGCAGAGTTCGTATCACGTTTTGAAGCTACAAGTCATGATGTTTGGTTAAAGAGTTTCATAACCGGGCTTAGAGTTGTGGATTCTATATCTAGGCTATTAAGAATGTACTGTGACAATTCAACTGCGATTTTTATGGTTCAGAGAAATAAAAGTGGTAGTCGAAGTATGCACATCAGCATTAAGTACTTAACATAAGAGAATGTGTTAAAGAAAAGAATGTGATCATTGAACACATTAGCACTGAATTAATGATTGTCAATCATTTGTCTAAAGGGATGAAACCAAAGAAATTTAACAATCATGTTGTACGAATGAACTTGCTTACGTAATGTAGTTTTCAGTAGTACGTATGTACATTTAGAATTACTATTGAAAATTTTATTCAGTTGATAATTTTCATTTGGTTTTGTACACTTACTTGTCTTTGAAATTGTCACTTATTGGTTACGTTTTTGTAACCACGTAAAGAATTTGAGAGGAGAATACATTGTAATACATAGTTGATATTGCTCGTTTTTAGAGAACTTATCTCTATTATTCATGTATTTTGTTTTCTTGATTGTGTTAACACCAAGTGGGAGTTGAAACTCACTTATGTGTGTGTTGCAACGTGGTGTAACAATTATATAATTCTGAAATAACAATTTTCATATGTGTAGGTGGTTACAAGGTTTTGATGAAATAACCATATATATATATTTGTATCTTTAGTCGTCTTTTCTTTCTACTGTCAATACGCAAAAACATCATCTATATTGTTAGAGTAGAGAAGAGAAATCTAGTGAGACGACAGGAAGCTCGATAAAAAACAAGGAATGACCAAATGTATATTTGATTCGTTTTATTGCTACATATTTATTTGTTATCAAAATCATGTATATTATGAATTCATTTTTGTTTGAAAATCTTGGTCACGCTGAATGTGTTTAACGTTTGATAAGGGGAACACAATGTTGTCAACGAAAAAAAGAAAGTTTATCATGGCCCCCCACCGCTACATGCGCTAAAAAAGAGAAGAAAGAAAAAAGGATAAGCAAAGACAAGAAAAAAAGAAGGCTGCCGTGGCAACCACACTGCTGCCAACAGTCGAAAAGAAGGAAGAAGAAATAAATGAGTTTGCCGCGCCGCCAAGTGTGTGATTGTGTGAGATATATTTAGGATTGAGGGTAGTCATGACATTTTGAGAATTCTGTAGTGTTTATAGTAGAAGTAAAGGTATTGATAGCACGACCTTTGATTTTTTGACATTTTTAACTTAACATTGAACATTTACAATTAAAATATTGAGAAGTTTTACGGTGCCGTGAAGGCACCATCTCTCACCTATTTATAACCATTTGATCAATTTTAGGGTATACATATTAAAAGATGGACGGATGTAAATGCACGAGGGGTGGGAGACATGGTACTGCGAAAGCACCGTAATCATTTCCTAAAATACTATTAACTATCAATTTTGTTTCAAAAATACCTTCTAATAATATAATACTCTATGATTCATTTTTTAACAATTAAATTCTACAATGTATTGTTTTTGCGTGAAAACACCGTAATCATTCCCTAAAATACTATTAACTATCAATTTTGTTTCAAAAATACCTTCTAATAATATAATACTCTATGATTCATTTTTTAACAATTAAATTCTACAATGTATTGTTTTTGAAAACTAGCTTTAGACAATTTTCTTGTGTAAGTAAATACTATAACTTTCAATCTTTTTTTTAAACACGATAAAGATTATTTTTGAGAAATATTGAAATATATAGGTATTTGATATTATTATTATAAATATTAAAAGATTAAATTAGGATAGTGAAAAAATAGAAAGTTTGTGTATTTTTTTTGTTTGATAATAATATCATATCATATACCCACTGCCATCAATCATCATTCTCATCCCTAAACCCACAACTTCAAAACCCCAAAACCCACAAAGCATATCCACTCGAAAAAGATCCAAACTTTGAATTGGTACCACCATAGAACATAGAAATGGGAACAACAGCAAAAGCTATCTCTTTCTCTCTCCTCTCTTTGCCCAAACGCTTCTCCTCCTGCAGACCCCTTTTTTTCTCAGTCCCATTTCGTATTCATACCCCCACTCACAGGGTGGTGGTTCTCCACAATTTCAGGCCACTTTGCACCGCCACCGCCGCCGCCGAACCGGCCGTTGATGAAACCGAAACGCCGCTGCAACCCATAAAGCATTCCATTCTATTGGAAAGGCTCAGGCAGAGGCACCTTAAAGATTCTACCGGAACTCCAAAGTCGTCCGCAGCCTCCGCCGCGTCACCGCCGTCGACTGGGTCCAAGAAAGGTAAATATGGCGAAAATGAGGGACCAAGAAGGAAAAAGGGCGGTGCGGCCGAGATGGGCTCATCGAGTTTTGAGGAGTTGGGTCTGAGTGAGGAGGTGATGGGGGCTTTAGGGGAAATGGGGATCACAGTCCCAACTGAGATTCAGAGTATTGGGATACCTGCTGTGCTCAATGGTAAGAGTGTGGTGTTGGGGTCCCACACTGGCTCTGGCAAGACTCTGGCTTATCTATTGCCTCTTGTTCAGGTATATCCTTTTTTTTTTTTTTCCCTCGATGAAGTTAGCTTCAAGAAATTAAGTAATTGTTGTTGTTTAATGGTAGCAAAGACAATCTGTTTGTTTAAAAAAAATGCCATTATGGGCAATTAGCTTTTTTCTCGAGTTGCACTTGATATCTACAGTCGAATGACTATGTGAATTGCCCGTTTTCATGTTCACCTTTTAGTTGCTTAGAAGAGACGAAGCTTTGCACGGTGTGCTAATGAAGCCGAGACGCCCTCGGGCTGTTTTACTGTGCCCAACAAGAGAGCTCTGTGAGCAGGTTCGTTTCTCAAGTAGCATCTTTTTCGCAGTTTAAGCTATGGCCACACGATTCAATTAGTAAAATCCAATTGTATGATGTGTTAGGTGTTTCGTGTCTCCAAGTTGATCAGTCACCATGCCCGTTTCAGATCAACCATGTTGAGTGGTGGTGGGCGTTTACGACCCCAAGAAGACTCCTTGAACAGCCCGCTTGACATGGTTGTGGGGACTCCAGGCCGAGTTTTGCAGCATATTGAAGAGGGCAATTTGGTTTATGGTGACATCAGATACTTGGTAATTGTGGCAACTTTTATTTATCACATTATTGTTAGAAATTTATGACGGTTTTATGTTTTTTTTTTCCCTTTTATTACTACTTTGATAGTGATGTTAAACTATTCATAGGTATTGGATGAGGCGGACACTATGTTTGATCACGGGTTTGGCCCGGACATCCGGAAGTTTCTTGGACCTTTGAGAAGCCGTGCATCGAAACCTGATGGTCTAGGATTTCAAACAGTATTAGTCACTGCAACAATGACGAAGGTATGATTAGTTAAGCTAAATCTAAGTAAAATACACATGCTATCGTGACGTTGATGTTTGATAGTGCCTTAAGTGCATTAATCTAGATTTTTTCATCCTTAGAGTTTTATTTGTCCAATACATCAAAATATTCTTGTCTTGTATTTTCTTTAAATGTTACTCCGAATATCGATCGGTTTTATGCTGTTGTTAGCTTGCAACTTTGTTGTATTTTTGATGAAGGTAGTCATCATTGTATGGAATTAAACTTTTTTTCCCCCCGTTTTCTAGTTTCCATATTAAGAGGTGGGTGTTGTTCCAAAAGAAAGGCTCAAAATTCTTTCTTAAATGTTTTTATTTGCCATGACTGAAATTCAAGGAGATGAGAATAACTTATTTATCTCTGTGATTTTAAATATAGCAAACACATCACATCGTGGTTCCAGGTTTCCAAGTAAATCAATTTTCTATTTCACATAACTTTGAGAAATCCTTACCAATTAGGTACGACTACAAAAAAACATACAGTTAACTGACATGAATAATTTTGTCACTAAATTTTAAAATTATCGACAGAATAAATAATGTCTTTTTTTTTTTTTGGGTGACTATTTTGATCAATTACCAACAAATCAACAAGAGTTTTCCGACAGTTGTTTATTTTGTTGGTAAATAATTACCGACAACAAATCTACTACAACTTACAGTTTCTTAAGATTCACCTACAGTTTTTCTGTTTGTAAATTGATATTTTCTTGTAGTGTAAGTGAACCATCTTTCCACTTTGCTATATACATATTAACTGTAAAACTAATACTTAGTCATTGTGACCTTCCATGTAATTTTAGTTGGTTCTGTTTGAAGGATCTTGTGAGTTATAACTTATTTCTAAATGCATTTGTCAAGATAAATGTTTAATTTGCTTCTTCGTGTGTTTCATAATCCTAAACAAATTAGCTAGGCATATCTGTTCAACTTAAGTCAAAGTTTTGAAATTATGGTCAGGTTCAACAACAATTGAGTTCAATAATAGTGTTAATGAAATTGATAATCTGTAATAGCACATGATCACTTGTTTCTGAGCAACTTGCTTATTTTATATTGCTTCTCGTCAGTCCAGGGAGTGGTTTGGGACAATACGGTGCCAACATTTTGCTTGTTCAGTGTAACATTAACATGGTTTCTAGTGAGTATGAGTCTTGAATGTAGGAGGTTAAAATAGCTGAAGAATCTAGTGGGAAAATTAAATTTGCAACTTGAACTGTGACCTTTTTTGGGTTTTATTTCTTTCTTGCTTTTTTAATTTTATTATTATTATTATTACTTTTAAATATTGACAACTTACTGCCAAAACTTTGTGGGATTGTAAAGATACCACCTCCTGACTGAATATTCTGTTGGGATACCATCAGGGGTTATGCCATCAAATTATCTATACTTACGAAAGTTATTGAGCTTTTGACACCAAAACTTGACATGATTTCTCAAACGTTGCATGACTCTTCTTCTTCTTCTTAAATGCATGTATTTATCTTTTTAAACTTTTTTAAAAAATTCCAAAAATGCATTATAACATGATTTAAAAATTTCATTGATATATATTATTTTTAAGTTTATTGAACGTAAAATCGACGTATAATTATTTAATTTTCTCCATTCAACTTGTAATTTTATATCTTTTTTATTTTCAAAATTTATTAAAGTACATTAATTGAGTTCATGACTATACATGAGAGTTAGTAGGAATAAATGAAATCCATTTAGACACAACACATGTTTTATATTAACGAGGATATATATATATATATATATATATATATATATATATATATATATGTGTGTGTGTGTGTGTGTGTGTGTGTGTGTGTGTGTGTGTGTGTGTGTGTTTGTGCGCGCTCTCTCTCTCTCTGTGTGTGTGTGTGTGTGTATTTTTTAGTAATTGGATTACAATTTGGAGTGTGCTCGCCTTTCCCGGTCTTTCAAGATACGTTTCTTGTAATTTGCCTCATGCTCCTTCAATGTAGTCTCACAAATTCCATGCGCTTTATTAATGTAGGCAGTGCAGAATCTTGTTGACGAGGAATTTCAAGGAATTCTTCATTTGCGCACTTCTACACTCCATAAGAGGATTGCGTCTGCTCGACATGATTTTATCAAACTTTCTGGTTCAGAAAATAAAATGGAAGCCTTGTTGCAGGTATATGTATATATACCACTTTCCCTCGAGCTTTTATCAGTCTATGACGTGTTACTTTCCTTTTATTGTCAGTTATCGGTTTGTTTTATAGTTTCGTAACAAGGCTAGGAATTTGGAGTGATGGGTGGGGACTCTAGTTATAAAATTTGAAAACATGATAATTGATTTGAGCCCATTTTTATTTTTATTTTTTCAAATATATATTTATATATAATTTGGTTTCAATATATTGGTTAACAGGTTCTTGAGCCGAGTTTAGCAAAAGGAAACAGAGTGATGGTTTTCTGTAACACGTTGAATTCAAGTCGGGCAGTGGATCACTTCTTAAATGAAAACCAAATCTCTACTGTCAATTACCATGGCGAGGTGCCCGCTGAACAAAGGTGAAATTCGGTTTGTGTCTTTTTACTTGCTTTTAATTCTACCCGTTAAGTTGCCAAATATATCATCAAGAGTGAAAAGTCAACATGGACGTGTGTATATTCAAAGATCATTTGCTTGGAAAATAAAATATTTGAATTCTGACTGCATCATAGCTTTTACTGTGGTGTTGCTTTTCTTGTTAACCTGTGTCTGCAGTCAATGTAGTTGCTGTTTACCTTTGCATTTTCCAGATTGTGGAGGATTTTATTTTGTTATTATTCCTCTTGTTTCCCAATTTGTGTTGTATTTCTCTGGTACAGGATTGAGAATCTTGAAAAGTTTAAGAGCAACGATGGAGATTGCCCTACTTTAGTCTGCACAGATTTGGCTGCTAGGGGATTGGACTTGGATGTCGACCATGTTATCATGTTTGACTTTCCCATGAACTCTGTAAGCATAGTACTCTCTCTCTCTCTCTTATATGTGTAGGGTTAATTACAAAAAGTACCCTTGAAGTTTGATCTAATTACAAAAACTTCAACTAATTTTCACAAAAATACCCCCGAGATTTGAGTGTGTGTTACATTTACCCCTTCAAATTTTTTTTTTTGTGTGTGTGTAATTAGGTCAAAGTCAAGGGTACTTTTTGTAACTATCCCTTTATGGCACCATAAGTCTATAATAGTGATTCTCTTTTGCGTTTGGCTTTTTTTTTTTGTTTTAAAGATTGACTATCTCCATCGCACTGGAAGAACTGCTCGCATGGGCGCAAAAGGTATTCATACGAGTTTATTACCTGTCAATACTTATCTTATGTATTTGCATCTCATGATTTCTTCTCTACCACTTTTATCTTTTTTTGTTTATCCCCTCATGATAATAGGGAAGGTGACAAGTTTGATTGCCAGAAAAGATTCGATGTTGGCCGCTCGCATTGAGGAGGCCGTAACGAAGAACGAGAGCTTAGAATCTGTTTCCGTAGATAGTATCAAAAGGGATCTCGCCAGGTCGAACGTAAACAGGCAGAAGGACAAAAACGAAAAGACAGTAAAATTCTCCAGTTTGAAAAACAAAGGTAATGCCACCTCAACGAAGTCATCCGAAGGCCGTGGCCGTGGCAAACCAGTTGCGGCCAATAAAACCTCGGCCGCCAAACCTGGCGGCAAAGCTGCTCCGATTTCCAAAGGTAAGAAAAAAGTGGTTAAAGTTTTCAAAACCGCCAAGTCATCTGGCGGCAGCAACTCGAGAAGCACCCCGTCGTCTTCTAGTGGGAAGAGAGGTTCGGGGAATAAAAACTCGGGGGTTGTTAGGTCAAAGCTAAACGTCGTTGGATTTAGGGGTCGGAGCGGTGTGAAGGCCGGTTGACATGCAATGGATGGTCGAGGCTAGCGTGATTATTTTTCTTGATGTATTATATTATCGGGTTTTAATTTTCGTGATTATTTTATTTTTGTGATTATATTATCGGAGAAAAAGAAACAGAAAAACAAAAAAACAAACATATGGAATTTGCACAACACTACAATAAAAATCTTGATATAGCCAATCACACTGAAACTAAGCAACAAATAAAAAGATTTCGAAATCCCCCCATCATCACCTCCATGGAATCGGAAGCGCGGGCTTGCTTTTAGCAGGCGCAACGGCGTTTCCTTTGGAGTCATAAATAATCACTCCCGAGAAGTCCGGAAGCTGGCATTTCCCTCCTATGAGTATATTCTTCTTCCACAGAGAGCCATCGCCGCTACAAGTGCTCGGGTCGACATCACCAAATTGGTAGCCGGTTATCTCTTCTTGGTTGAGTTGGATGAAGGGTTCATGATTTCCATAGCCGTAGCACGATTTCCATCTTCGCCAGCGTCTAGAATGGCTAGCACACATGAACAAAGCAAATGCACACAAAAGGAAAGTGCAAGTGCCAAAGCCCGTGCGTGCGATGCTAAGTGGCTGGTGTTTCGAGAGGATCATGACTATATGTCTAGCCATGAGAGTGTTTTATATTCTGTTATGTGCTCATAAATTATTTCAGTTTTATAGATAGGTAGTGAATGGAGTTGTTATATATGGGGTTGTTGAGTTTTGAGGAATTGTTGTGTGGTTAGGTTTTTATTGTTTTGTTTTCTTATTGAATTGGTTAATGGCATTGGTCATTATCACCAATTGAAATCCTATTATCCCAATCAGTATATCATTTTCTATAAAATACGACAAGTTGCAGAAGAAATAAAATGGACAGAACCTGGCTCTTACTGTAATACACTAAAACGTCATTAGTTCTTGATACTGAATTAAATAATAATAGTAATTTCAATTAAATAATAAACTTCGTCCAAGAAAGACTTTGTATTTAAAATAACAAGGACTCAACCAAGGGTTTTACATTGAAGATATTAAAACTCATTTGTTTTTCCCTAACAGCTTGGTTTGCGCAGTAATACACCCCAAGATATAATTAGCTTAGTATTAAATAGTATTGTTGAATAATTAGTTAGTAATTGGTTATTCATGGCCTGTATACATGTAAGCCACTTTTGGCATTTAGAATTTGAAAGGAAAAGAGTTTAGACATATCGACCTTTTTTTATATAATAGCGGCCTTTAAATAAACTTGTATTTCAAATCTTAATTCAATAAATCACAAGGTACACTGGTTGTCAATTTAATTTTGTGGATAAGCCGCTGCTTTCTTGTGCGAACTCATGTGAGCTCATGTCAGCTCGAACATTTCTTAAGCTTAACAAACAGAATATATAAATAAATAAATAAGCGTCATATATGGCGACAAAGTCGTCTTATTCAAACAACATTAATATTATGACAGGAAATTTCAAAGGCATTACGCAACATAATTATCAATCATGTTTGCGGGCATGGATGCTCAGTGCATGGGCCGGCGGCCAGATAAGGGTTGTTTGTCAGATCCCTGCATGAGCATAACAATATTGTTACAAGACAATATTACTATATATATTGATTTAAATTAAATTTGGAAAACTAAATATACTCACACTTCTTTAATGTTCGGGATAATGTTGACCAGTGTCGGAGGTACAGCGCCCGACAAGCTGTTATTATTAAGCAGACTATCCTTGCAAATGATAGACACAAACAGTCGCAATATATAAGAAAAGAGATATTAACTAACATATGAAATTGAAGTATATATAATTAGCTTCACGCACAGGGTTTTCAAATTCGACGAGTTACTAAAACAGTCTGGGATAGTTCCGCTGAGATTGTTATAGCGCAGATCCAACACTGTTAAATTATGCAGAATTATGATCGCAGGGGGTATGGTGCTTGTCAACATGTTACCACTCAGCCGACTAATCCTCGCAAAGTCACAACAGTTACATAAGATTCCTCATCTAATTTATAATTTAATAATCATAAATACAAAACGTATTATACACGCACAGGAACTCCAATTGCCACAACATGCCCAACGTGCCCGGAATGCTTCCAGTGAGTCTGTTGTCGTAAAGATCCAAGCTTATCAGATTGGTAAGATTTATTCCATACTCATACGGTATCATCCCACTTATTTTATTGCCAAATAAAAATCTATACCACCACAAACAAATCAACATATGGCATACTGTTAGTTCAAATAAATTTGAATTATACACTACACTCAACAAATTTGAATTTAGTATGCGAACTTAATTGCCTCTCGGATATCTAGTATTTCAAAGTATGTATTATTTCATCGATACTAGATAGTAATTCGAAGCTCATAGTAAAAGTTAGTTTAATTATCAAAATTACTTTGAGCAATTACTACTTGTACACTTCACCATATAATGATTAATCGATCAGCGAATTGAGATATACAAACATAACGTACAAATGCTGCAAACTCCTCAAATTGGCAAGTTCTGGGACCAATTGACCTGATAATTCAGTATTCCCAAGATAACTGTCAACCGAAATTAATTGATGAAATGAGCAGATCAGATTAGCAATTCATTTATTAATTAGCAAAGTAAATAATCAACAAACATTAATCATATTCTTACACTCCAGTTACATTGTTATCGTGGTTGCACGTGACATTGCCCCATCGGCAAGGAGTGAGATCGCTTTGGTTCCAGCTTTCAAAGACATTGCGAGGAGCTATTAACTTCGACGCAAAACCAAGCAACGCTTTACCTATCAAAACAAAACCACTATTATTATAATAATAATAATAATAATAATAATAATAATAATAATAAGGATTGATCTATATGAACACACTTAATTACGTAAAAGCATAAAATATTGAATAACAAGACATATTAAGAAGATGAACCTGTTACAAACCTTCTTCATTAATTACACAAACACAACTGAAAGGATGCATTATCAATATGAAGCACACCACCACTCTCTCCACCCAACTCTCCATTAATTCCCACAAATATAAAATGTGAATATTCTCTATTTTTCTTATGTAAAGTCTAATTGCCCACTTTTATATATGACTTGGGTATCTATATATGACTTGGGTAATGACCTCATATTGTCATGCATGCCAAAGGTCAAATTTTCATGCATGCGTTATGATATATATGACTTGATTAATGACCTCATATTGTCATGCATGCCGAAGCCAAAGTCAAATTTTCATGCATGCGTTATGATATATATGACTTGGGTAATGACCTCATATATATTTGCCAGTTATTATTTTTAGTTATACACTGAATTGTTACACGGTTTATGGACAGGAGATGCACGGTTTTTCTAATTTTTAGAATATACATGTTAATGTGGAGAAATTCCCTTGTCCCTGCTAGAAATTGGAGAGTGTACCTAAGTGAATCAAGTATAATTGATATATATATATATATATATATAATTTATGTACATCAAGTAATTTAATTTATTATTGTATATAATTAACATCTATCATCACATATAATTGATATATATAATTAAAAATAATTAAAATTTAAAATTTAAAACCCTAAAATAAAAAAAAATAAACCCTAAAAATGAAAAATTAAAAAAATAATTAAGAATGTGAATTATTATATAAAAATATTGTTCACTTTAAATTTTGAGTTTTTTATGATACATTAGTTATTTTGTTTACAATGATATCATTTTTGTCGCAACAAAGAACTTCCAACCCTTTATACTCTTAACTATTAGTATTGTGAAATAAAGATGACTTATGCATTATACACGGGTTTTATAATGACACTTTTAAAAGACTTGTGATAGTTATAAAAATAAAATAAATAATCTTAAAATATGATTGTATTTTAAACTTATGTGGCGTCTAGTTTCAATATAAAAATCGTTCAAGTTCTGGTATATATTTCTATTTACATTACATCACTTTTCAAATGAATAATGTTCGAGTGCATTTATACATGGAATCCATGAAATTAGTTGTTACAAATTACCCTTAATTTGACGTTCAAACCCGAAAATAACCGAAATAATTAAAATATTAAGGATCCCTTGAGGGATATCAAATTTATATTTTATAAGAATATCATATTCATTCGAGAGGTGGAAAATACAATTAAGTGGGGGGTAATAACACTACAAAAAAACAGCAAATTTTCGAGGGATTTTCCGAGGGAACGGAATTCCCTCGGAAATTTCCGAGGGAAATAAAAATCCCTCGGTTTTTTCCGAGGGACTTATGTTCTCGGAAAATCCCTCGTAAATCAGGGCGCCAAATGTTCCCGCCATATTTACCGAACAAAAAACCGAGGGATGACCAACGGGTGGTTTTCCGAGGGAAGTAGTCCCTCGGAACACCGAGGGATATTTGATTCCCTCGGTTTCATTTATTATTTTTTTAAAAAAATTAATTAAATTTCGAGGGAATATAATTTCCCTCGGAATTATTCCGAGGGATTACGGTTCCCTCGGAATTATTCCGAGGGAAATTGTATTCCCTCGAAAATTTAATTAATTTTTTCTAAAAAATTAAAATCGTAAAAAATAGAAAAAATAATAAAAAATAGGATTTATTTTCGGGACGCTTAGGCGCACCCCTCCCCGTCCCGGTCGTGATTTTTTGGGTTTTATTTCTATTTTTTACTAGTTTTTGGATTTTTTTCTATTTTGTTATTTAACAAATAGGCATGGTAATTTTATATGATTCTCCTCACCGTCCATCCAAGTTTGGACTCTTCTCTCTCCTGAAAACTGCTTCTCCACCAATCAACTCAACGTAAGTTTGTATGCTTTCATTTTCGGTTCAATATTATTGCAACTATATAGGGTTAAATTATTATTATTAGTCATGTGAAAATCACAAATTGCCAAAAAAATAAAAAACAGAATAGCATATTTTGTATATAAATAAATAAATCTTATTTTAGCCTCTTAAATGATTAAAGATCGATTTTGCTTATAATGGAATTCTAAAAAAAAATCCGAATAAAGAGTAAAAATAGTAAAAAATAGAAACAAAACTCGAGAAATTACGACCGGGGCGGGGAGGGGTGCGGCACCAGAAGAAAGACGGCGCGTGGATCGACACGAGATCTGCTAATATTAACGTTAGTCTCTTTTTTTATTTTTAACTTATTCTTTGATTTTAACGTAAAATTTTAATAACGAGTTGTATTTCAGGAGGAGTACGAGAGACATCTGACCCAGGAGCAGGAGCGTGCGTCTTCCCAGGAGGAGAGTAACGAGGTTGACCAGGACCAGGTTTTTCTCGGCGTCGCCGGTGTGAAGAAGGGACGGCTTTACGGCACCGGCGCGTATGGGAA
>BMAC01000003.1:1661587-1675568 GCA_014905375.1 Phtheirospermum japonicum | reverse complement strand
AATAAAAGAAACACACTATTCAAAAATATCACCAATTCTCATATGATGAAATGAGAATTGATTTTTCTTTTTTTTTTTTTTTACAAAATACCCACTGGTTTGTATTTTTTTTTAAAAAAATACTCCTTTATTCGAGGGTGCCAATTCATAAAATTGAAACAAATGTGAAGTGTATATTCGTAATTTTGAAAGATAATTTGTTTATTTTTTTTAATTTGATCAAATCTTAGGGATATTTTTATAATTATCATAAAATCATAATATAAACACACGCGCACAAACCCACCCGTGCTACAATGCACGCAAAGGAAAGGCCCTGATATCAAATTTGTGTGATGTTGATACCTTTGACTTTTAATCGACAATTGTCGCATCTCAATATACCTTACTGCCCATGAGCATAATGACACCTTTCTCTGAACGACAATGCCCCATCTCCCATTTACTACACATCTTCGTTTTCCAAAACACCTTCTGATCAAAATCACAACGAAACGGTCAGTGCCCCATCCCCTGCGAGCATTATGCACTGTTAAATAGATTTTAACACGATTCTTAATTAGCCAAATAATTCAACAACTAAATCCCAAAAAGAAAAAAAGAAAACTTCGAACAATGTAGCTCCTTGACAGTCAGACACAACAGAGCAAAATCATCATCATCATCATCATCTTCTTCTTCTTCTTCTTCTTCTTCTTTTTCTTCTTCTTGAACGAAATCATAGCTGGAATTATAGCTCCAATCTTATCAATTCTCCGAGGGATCAATATTCAGATATACGAATTTATTACCAAGCATCCATAAACCCAAACTGTTTACAAACTCCGAACCCAAATCTACCTAATGCAAAATCATAGCGCGGAACTATTATCGAATAAAATAAATAAAAAAAATTCACGCCATATTCCATCGTCTATACACGCACGCACAACACATGCATATCGGTAATGCTGATCAACAAAAAAAGTCTTGGAAATACTTCCAAACAGAAAATTAACAAATATACCCCATTTGAATGAATATGTTTTACATAACACAGTTTAAGGGTACAAATAACAATATTGAGATGTTCATCATATCCAGTGTTATAATAATACCTCATATATAAGCAATAACCACAAAACTGTCCTTGAACCAAATGCTCATTTTCCCCGCAATTCACAATTGGTGCTGCAAAATTGTATAAAAAAAAACATTAACTATATTATACACATTACACATTCATACTCTACCGTAACAATGCTCACAACCCCACCTGATTGACAACCGATAGAACATCCCCTTCGGAGTTCTTAAAATAAACAACTATTCAAAAATATCACCAATTCTCATATATGATGAAATGAGAATTGATTTGTTTTTACAAAATACCACTGGTTTGTATTTTTTTTAAAAAATACTCCTTTATTCGAGGGTGCAATTCATAAAATTGAAACAAATGTGAAGTGTATATTCGTAATTTTGAAAGATAATTTGTTTATTTTTTTTAATTTGATCAAATCTTAGGGATATTTTTATAATTATCATAAAATCATAATATAAACACACGCGCACAAACCCACCCGTGCTACAATGCACGCAAAGGAAAGGCCCTGATATCAAATTTGTGTGATGTTGATACCTTTGACTTTTAATCGACAATTGTCGCATCTCAATATACCTTACTGCCCATGAGCATAATGACACCTTTCTCTGAACGACAATGCCCCATCTCCCATTTACTACACATCTTCGTTTTCCAAAACACCTTCTGATCAAAATCACAACGAAACGGTCAGTGCCCCATCCCCTGCGAGCATTATGCACTGTTAAATAGATTTTAACACGATTCTTAATTAGCCAAATAATTCAACAACTAAATCCCAAAAAGAAAAAAAGAAAACTTCGAACAATGTAGCTCCTTGACAGTCAGACACAACAGAGCAAAATCATCATCATCATCATCATCTTCTTCTTCTTCTTCTTCTTCTTCTTTTTCTTCTTCTTGAACGAAATCATAGCTGGAATTATAGCTCCAATCTTATCAATTCTCCGAGGGATCAATATTCAGATATACGAATTTATTACCAAGCATCCATAAACCCAAACTGTTTACAAACTCCGAACCCAAATCTACCTAATGCAAAATCATAGCGCGGAACTATTATCGAATAAAATAAATAAAAAAAATTCACGCCATATTCCATCGTCTATACACGCACGCACAACACATGCATATCGGTAATGCTGATCAACAAAAAAAGTCTTGGAAATACTTCCAAACAGAAAATTAACAAATATACCCATTTGAATGAATATGTTTACATAACACAGTGTTAAGGGTACAAATAACAATATTGAGATGTTCATCATATCCAGTGTTATAATAATACCTCATATATAAGCAATAACCACAAAACTGTCCTTGAACCAAATGCTCATTTTCCCCGCAATTCACAATTGGTGCTGCAAAATT
Organism: Phtheirospermum japonicum; assembly: GCA_014905375.1. NCBI lineage: Eukaryota > Viridiplantae > Streptophyta > Magnoliopsida > Lamiales > Orobanchaceae > Phtheirospermum > Phtheirospermum japonicum. Next base: position 1,673,113 of record BMAC01000003.1, on the reverse strand, counting down.
GTATTTTTATAAGTTTATGTGAGCGCAAGAGAGAGAGAGAGAGAGAGAGAGAGAGAGAGAGAGAGAGAGAGAGAAATATATTCATCATAAGACTTTTTCTAATAAGAAAATACCCATCAATCATATATTCATAATCATTACCCAACAAACAAATATATGTACAAATAGATCCAAGAAATACACATTCAGAAAATAAAATGGATTTAAACAATCCCAAATACATTGTAAACTGGATTTTACTACAAATTGAACTGACTATTGGAATTAAAAAATAACACACAAAAAATGAAAAATCAAAATATAAAAAAAAATTAGATGAGTGAATGAAAAAAATTATAATCAAGACCCAATGAATAAAAAAACAGACGCAGAAACAGAAAATAAAAACAATTTATAACACATCAAGAAAAAAAAAAAGAAATAAATTTGCATATTTGTTACCCAAAAAAAAAAGAAAAAGAAAAAGAAAAAGAAAAAGAGAGAATTCTTATCAAATAAGAATCAATTATTTTTAAACAACCAAATTGAAACTTCTCCAAATAACATGGAATAATATAGTTAGAGACTTGACGAATAATTAGAAACTATCAACATCAAGGTGATAAAAATGATTACAAAAACTATTATGAGATTTAGCCAAATAAAAAAATTAATCACAAACACCCATTAAGAATAACTTAAACATTATATATTTTTTCCTAAACTTATTATCACTATAAATCAATATAAATATTGGCCACATCCAAACCATCCCACCCTAGCTTTCATCAAAACCTTAGTAATAATCACAAACAGATTCAAAATAATCATAAAAAATTACTAAACCATGGGGGAGTTACATTAACTTGCCTTTTTTTTTTCCTTTAGTATTTGTCTTAGAGATTTCTTTGCTGGAGAAGACCGATTTTCTTTCCACTCCATTATACTATTATTTCTCAATTGTCTTTATAAGGACTTCAAAAAAAGAAAAATCAAAATGATCTCCAGTATCATTTCAAAGTTAGAATCCTTTTCTGTTCTGTACCATGAGAATAACACTTGTGACAAAAGACTGACATAATAAGAACTCCAACTAAATGTGAAAAGTTACCCCTAATCCAATATAAAGTATCATCTCCATCATCCTTAGTAATAATCATAAATAGATTCAAAATAATCATAAAAAATTACTAAACCATGGGGAGTTACATTAACTTGGCTTTTTTTTTCCCTTTAGTATTTGTCCAAGAGATTTCTTTGATGGAGAAGACCAATTTTCTTTCCACTCCATTATACTATTATTTCTCAATTATCTTTATAAGGACTTCAAAAAAAGAAAAATCAAAATGATCTCCAGTATCATTTCAAAGTTAGAATCCTTTTCAGTTCTGTACCATGAGAATAACACTTGTGAAAAAAGACTGACATAATAAGAACTCCAATTAAATGTGAAAAAGTTACCCCCAATCCAATATAAAGTATTATCTCCATCATCCTTACCTTCACGAAAGGCTCTCATATCTAGCTTCATGCAACTCCATATTTTGAATGTAAATTTACAAAACAATTAAATAGAGTAAAATATTACAACTTGTATTTTCATTGAGAAAGAGTTAAATATCATTTGTTTGTATGCTTTAAGTAGGCAGGACAGATGTGATAAAGATTAGGCAGTTACTTTAAAATTTGATACCATTATTTATATCATTGCTCAAAAACATATACACTGATAATGGAATAACATAATAAAATACATAAATTATATACGAAGAAAATGCTCAATGTTAATCAATTAAAAGGACGGATAAATAAGTTACCAAGATATAATTCCATTAAAAAACAGATCTAAAATCATATCCATAAATATAAAAAATAATTTTGAAGCAGTCATCAATCAATGGTTTTTCTAACAAAATCTAGCAACCAATTTAATTATGGATAAACCTAAACATAAATTAAAAACTTATATGTTGTGAATTTATTCTTGGCAATAATTCCTGTTTTAGTTGTTTGCCTTTCTTGGGCACAAAATAAATTAGGACTGTAGACTTTGTTTTCTAGATTGTGTCTAGGACTTTATTTAGCTTTCTAGATTATGTTTAGGATTTGTTTTTACTTGATTACCAAATTTAGGATTCTACGATTGTCTATTTAAGAGAAGAGATGACAAAGACTTCGACACGTTTTTTAGACTCAAGGATTGAAGAAGCAGACTACGCAAACAGCAAGGGAGAACACGATCAAGATAACTGATTAAAGCCATTGTCCTAGATAAAGAAGGTCTTCAAAGTTGCGTGACCAACGGAGAAGATCGTTCATCTAGGCGACAAGTATTTAGTATCACATGTTTGATACTCTAGTTTTCATATATCACTTCTTATCTTTTTGTATTGGTCTTGAAAAAAGAAAGTAATATAATTTTCGGGTTTGTACACCCAAGTTCACAAGTACTTTTACTTGTGAACTGAATTTAAATTGCTCTGATCTTTTACGCTGCTTATTTTAGTCAAACTCTTGTTGATGTTAGTTTCAGTGTTGGTTAACATTGAAAGCAACATCATTTACTGATACTTATTTTCAAAACCATAGACCTACAAATTAGCAATTGGCATCTAATGCGGGATGGAATCACTAACCCTCAATGGGTGCTATGGATGCTCAAGGCAACCCAAGGCCTCCAACCCTTAATGGAGAGAACTATTCTCTCGGGAAACAGAGGATGCGGTGGCATATAAAAAATATCGACGAAAGTGCATGGAGAACCATTTGGGTTGGATGGGAAAAGCCACGTGTCACTGATGGTGAGGATGACACCGTCATCAAGAAAGAAAGAGGACGAAATAGATGCTGCAAACTGGAATTCCAAGTGCATCAACACCCTCTGTGGATATGTTGACTCAAGTTACTACAGAGTTATCAAGAAGTGTGAATCAGCAAAGAATGCTTGGGACGCATTACAAAGGGTATGTGAAGGGACCCAGAGCGTGAAGAGATCAAGACTGATAATGGTGACATCTACCTTCGAGGCAATGAGGATGGATGAAAAGGAGTCCATCATGGACTACGCCATGAGACTCTCAGATATTGCGAACGAGTGCGGAGAGCTTGGTGAACCAGTAACAAACTCACGTCTTGTGGGAAAACTACTGAGACCCATCAAAAAGAAATTCAGTATTAAGGTGGTTGCCATAGAGGAATCCAAGGACACCGATGACACAGAGTTCAACGCTTTAGTTGGCTCTCTTAAGATATTTGAGATGGAGAATCTTGGTTCCAACTCAAAAGAGAAGAATGTTGCTCTCTCCTCCGATGTTAACTCCGATAACGATGATGAAGATGATAAGGATTTTGATTTGAAAGGGTTTCTGAAAAAGATAGAAAACACCACTCTTGAGGAAGAAGAATTATCCTATGTTACTCAACGTTTCAATAACTTCTTAAAGAAGAACAACATTGGAGGATCAAGTACAAAGACCAAGCCACAGGTGCTTACACCAAAGTTCTCAGGGCCTACTCTCTCCAGATCCCAGTCTTCGCCTTCAGTTTCCAGTGCATCCAGCTCCCCAAAGCCACTTAGTGAAGTCCAATGTCATGAATGCAAGGGCTGGGGACACTATAAAAACGAGTGTGCTAACACTCTCAGGAAAAAGAGCATGACTGCTACAGAGTACACTGAAGATTCCTCAGCCATGACCTCGACGAGCTGAACCGGAGGCGGGTCCTGCTCCACCTGCTCCTCAAAACTTAGATTTGAACATATGATTTTTTTAAAAAGAAATAACCCGTAAAGATCCAATCTTGATTTGCCGATAAAACCCCCTCGACAAACCCAGTTCAGAAAATCAACATCCCCACATATTAAGAAAATCCCATTAACATAAACAACAATCAAATCAAAGAAAACAAATGGGTTTCCGAGAAACAATCAAATTCCCACGAAAATCAAGAAGACAATACCTTGTCGAGATTCTAAGATTTCACCACCAGTCAAACGTTAACGGTCGATCGGAGCAAAAAAGACTTTTTAGTTGTAATGGTTTTTTGGGGGACATTGGAGTGATGAGCTGTAAGGAAATTAAAAAGCAACGAAGATTATTTGAACAAAACTATTTTTGAATTAAAAAAATGAATAAAATAACTATTATCCGTAATTTCTTGAAAATGTAGACGAATCTGTACAAAATAATTTAGAACAGCCCCTTCAAAAAACAAAAAATGACGAACGGGAGACTATTCATCGCTGGTGCTACTCTAGCTCTTCCAACGCACTGATGGCCAGGCATGCCTTTCAATTAGCTATCCACCACTAACACTGCAAATTCCCCCTGCTGCATATTACATAATTAATCAAAGTGTAAATAGATATCAAGGAATGAATTAGTCACTACAGAAAAATAGCATTTTTTCGAGGGATTTTTCCCTCGATTTTAGGGGAATCCCCTCGGTTTTTTGAGAAACCGAGGGAAAAAGTCCCTTGAAAAAAACCTCCTCAGAAAATTTTTCCGAGGGTAAATTTTTTACCGAGGGAAAATTTCCTTTGGAAAACTTTTCCGAGCGGGAAACCGAGGGTCTATCCCCTCGGTTACTTCCCCTGTATGACCCTCAGAAAGTCCGAGGGCATATCGAGGGATGTTTCGCCCTCCGAAAAACCGAGGGTCGTGTGGCCTCGAAAAACCAAGGGGCTATCTTCCCTCGGAAAACCGAGGGCAGCTTGTGCCCTTGGAAAACCGAGGGCAGCTTTTTTACTAATTTTTTTATTTTTTTGATTTTTTTTTCAATTCTTTTACTTATATTCGAAAAAAAATAGAAAATGCGTACTAAAGGATCGACGCCTGACCCTCATGGTTTCAGGACGCTGAGAAACACCCTTCCCCGCCCCGTTCGTAAATTAATGGGATTTGGTTTTTTCTTTACTATTTTCTTTTTGATTTTTTTTCAATTTCTTACTTAAATTCGAAAAAAATAGAAAACACGTACTAAATGATCGACGCCCAACCCTCGTGGTTCCGAGATGCCGATACGCACCCGTCCCCGCCCTGCTCGCAAATTATTGGGAGTTGTTTTTATTTTTTACTAATTTTTTTTTTATTTTTTCAGATTTTTCTCAATTTTTTACTTAAATTCGAAAAAAAGAAAACGCGTACATAACGATCGACGCCTGACCCTCGTATTTCCGGGATGCCGAGACGCACCCCTTGCCCCCTCGACAAAATCACGACGCTTCGTCGCTTCGCATTTCCAACCGAACAAGTTGATCGATCAATCGTATCTTGGTTGTTGGTCGAATTACATGACACTTGCGAATATGCACATGCTCGTTGGTATTTTTCAAGCAAAATTGGGGCAAAACCTCCCCACGTGTCTAAGATGATAGGATTTGTTTTATTTTTACGATTTTTATAATTTTCTCAACTTTTTTTCGATTTTTCTAATTGAAACTTTTTGAGGGATGTGTTTCCCCTTGGGAAATTCCAAGGGACACTCCTTGACCTCGGAAATTTCCGAGGGAAACACATCCCTCGGAAATTCTCAATTAAAGAAAATTGAGAAAAATAGAAAAATCATACTAAACGATCAATGCCCGACCCTTGTGGTTCCAGGACGCCGAGGGATAAAACGGGATGGAGGATGTTGGTCGATAATGAAAAGTTGAATGTGGCTACCAAGAACGATCGTTTCCCTTCCCCGTTGCTCAACCACATGTTAGAAAAGATACCCGACCATTACTCCTTTTTTTTTTGGGATGAGTCCTCGGGTCACTTCAAAACAACAATTCCACCCGAAGATCTACCCATGACGACTCCTATTTGCCCGATGGAATCACTAACCGGCCACTATTCTTTTCAATTCCTAGATGAGTCATCGGGACACTACAAAACCACCATTCCACCCGACCATCGAGCCAATATGATACGTGGAACGTTTTCTTATTGGCGGATCTTATATGAACTATGCAATGCGCCAAGAATGTTCCAACGAGTGGATCCTGCTGACAAGGAGGAAATTGTGTTAGTGGACCTTCCCGTTATCTTTCCACCTTGACCAAAAGGGAGTACGTCAAGCTAGTGACGTAAAACAAGCGCTTCTTGGGAAGCAACCCAAGTTCTTCTCGTTTATTTCTTTTATTTTTTTTCTTTCTTACTTTCTTTCTTCTTAAAACGAAAATCCAGAAACATTTGAAAAATTGAAAAATAATCTTTTTTTTGAGTTCATATACATATTTCCTTGTGTTTTTAATTTCGTGTGATTCTCTTTTCTAGGTTTTGTTTGTCAACTCCAACCTTGGTCGAATGGATAAGTGAGTAACATTATTGGAGCCGGGAGTTACTAGCCATGCTCGATTTTTGCTTGAATTGCTTGGTTTTTAGGTGGACCCCACCGAGCTCGACCCAAACTCGCTCGGTTGAGGGAATTTCTATTCACACCCCTTTTACTTGATTCTCATTAAAATGCAATGAGCGCATTGCATGGTTTAAGTGTGGGGTGGGTAGGTGGTTAGGGTCCGGGGTTTACAAGCATGTTTTGTCATTCTTAACTCGAGCCTTGGCGAAGTGACACATTCTTGGCGAAGTGACGCTTACTACTTGCGCTTTTATATGGTTGAGTCGATCTTTGTGTCTTTTGAGTCGTTATTACATTGTTGAACAACTCCACATGCTTGGAAGTTTGAATAGTTTACTTGTCGAGTTTTTTCATGTTTATGGCCTCTTGTGTGAGGGGTTGAATTTGTGTGCTTCGTCCAAAATCCGCCTATATATATATATATATATATATATATATATATATATATATATATTATATATAATCAAAATTTTCTCGTGAAAAGATTGCAAAGCTTTAAAAACTCTTTTGATTTTTCTCCCAAATTCGGTGCAAACTAGTGAGTAGCCTTGTGTGATTTATTGGCTTACTTGCATCTTTATGGAAATTGTATTGAGTAGGTTTGATTTTGCTCGTACATGATTGAATTTGGAAATGACCTCGAGGCACATATATCACCCTTATGCCGGCCATATTCATATATGTAAGCTACTTTTAAAATCCCAAATGAGCCACCCTTGAGCCTTTATCCCGTTTCTTGTTAGCCGAACTCGATTTTAACTCTTGTATCTTCGCGTTGGTGAGGTGGGAGAGTGCGTTGTTAGTTGACGAGAGATGTGTGGGAAATTTATTGTGAGTTTTGGGTTTTGAGTTGCTTATACAAAAAAAGAGAGAGAAAAACGAAAACAAAAAGAGAATAATACTCCAACACAAATCACGAAAGAGTGATAAAGCGAGCGTTCAAGTATAAAGCCTAATTCAAAAAGGGCTAAGTTTTGTGAAAAGAAGCAAATTCAAGAAGCTTCTAAGTGTTGTGAAGAATAAAGTCGGGAAAGTGTGAAAATGTATGAAAAGGGTTTCGAATGAAAGTTTGGTGAATTGGGAAAGGTGAAGCGATTATAAGCTTTAGGTTTTAGAAATTAGGATTTTGCGTGTTATTGATCACGTTTGATCGTGTGTTAGCCACTATATCCAAAAGTTCCATACCTTACCAAAGAGCCAACATTACAACCCTTAATAAAGACCTCTTTCGATTCTTATTTGGTCATGTACTTGAGTAATTTTGAGCGTCCGATTTGTGAAATCTTGACAAGGTGCATGTATTGACCGAATTGAGCGTATACACGTCCTATCTACTAAAACACTTGAGCGAATTGAGAGAACACCCTCAAGATTTTCATTTGTGAGGAAGTCATCGATTTGGATTGCACTTGAGAAAGAGTAATACGAGCAATGCTTGATGATAGCGAGTCTATGTTGATACTTTCATCATATAAATAAGGATAAGCACAAGGGTTTCTCGTTTCACATAATGTTCATTGCGTGTGCACTCTCGATTCTTTTCGTTGTTCGAGGACGAATAAACCGATAAGTGTGGGGTAGTTGTTTTGCATGTAATTGTTGTGTTTTTCTCGTGTTCTTAATTAGGATTTTATATTATTTTTAGTGGTTCTTGAGTCGTTTAGCTTTGTTTTCTAGGTTATTTTTCTTATTTTAGGGTTTTTTGTGTTCTTCTTTTGATTTTATGTTTAATTAGGTTAAATGGTGTTAATTGATTTAAGGTTGGTGAAATTCTTGGGTTTTTATATTGAGAATTCTCATTTAATAGGTGGTTTAATGACTTGAACTTAAACTAAGTCATGGAGGCCAAAAAGGAGCTCCAAGAGGCAAATATTCTGGAATGGTGGCCATCTCCCAGCCATCTCCGCGCCATCCAGCTGCCATCCAGCCTACTCCAGCCATCCTGCAGCTATATCCGCGCCATCCAGCTGCCATCCAGCCTACTCCAGCCATCTCCGTGCCATCCAGCTGCCATCCCCTGCGCCCAGCAACCATATCTTGTCCGTTCCAGTGCCGTCCGCGCGCTATCTCCAGCCAGCACCCCCCACCTAGCCCAAAAATGCCCAGGACTCATCACCCACACCCAGGCTCGCCCAGACCGAGCCACCTTGAGCCAAATCAAGCCAAAATGTCCAAAAAGCCCAATTTGGCTCATTTAACTCCATTTAAACCCAATTAAAACTAGTATAAATAGACTACAACTCTGATTTTGTAAAATAACATCTCATTTTTCTCCCAACCCAAGCATGGGTTTGGGGATTAAAAAAATCCTCTCTCTAGTTTTTAAGATCTAATTTCTCTCTCTTAGGTTTTAGATTCAATTTCAAGTTTTGATGTAATTTCTTTTCTAGATTTAGATTTACTTTCATGCTTGGCCTTGGGTTTGTAAGCCTAAAAAGAATCCAAATACTCCTTTGGATTGTTACTTTTGATGCAATTTCATTCAAGCTTGTTTCATTTCTTAATTCAAGTAAGTTTCCTTTTAATTTCATGTTTTATGCTTTAATTCCATGCTTTGTTCTTCATTTCCATTCTTGTTCTTCATGTTATGCCTTTTCTCTTAGCTACTTGATTTCATGATGAAAAATGTGAATTGACTATGGATTCTAGTTGAGTGACACACCTAGGCTATAGATCGGGTCCTTGATCGTCATGATTTTGAGTTTCTCCTATGCTTTATTTTTATTTTTATGCTTTGTTTCATGCTTAAATCCTAGATCTAGGCTTTGTTTCTTGTTATTTTTCTTAAAGTTTTGAACTTTCTTGTCAACTTTCCTTTTTCTTTACATCCATGCTTTCAATTTTTGTTAATTTGCTTTATTTAGGATTTTATGCATAGTTGTACCTTGTGCTTACATGCTTGTACTTGGTGAAACAATGCTTGTTTTTACTTGTTTTCATTAATTGCTTGCCATTTCATGTTAAGGCATCCGACGAGGCATCCTACCAATTTGCACTTTCAATTCCTAGTGTAGTTTGATATTTTTAATTGCTTTATTTTTATTTTCTTTCTATTTTTCAAAGCTTGAAACCACATATATCCTTCAATTGAATCGATTTCCGATAATACCGAGTCATGAACCCGTTGAAATATTTTCAACACCACTAAAACTTTACGACCAACGCCCGACCATCGTGGTTCTGGGATACCAAGCGCACCCCTCCCCTCCCCGTTCGTAATTTATTGGTATTTGTTTTTATTTTTACTAATTTTCTTATGTTTTCAATTTCTTTTAATTTTTTACTTAAATTCGAAAAAAATAGAAAATGCGTACTAAACGATCGATGCCCGACCCTCGTGGTTCCAGGACGTCAAGACGCACCCCTCCCCACACCGTTCGTAAATTATTGGGATTTATTTGTGTGTTTTACTATTTTTTTATTTTTTTGAATTTCTTTCAAATTTTTACTTAAATTCGAAAAAAAATAGAAAACGCGTACTTAACGATCGACGCCCGACCCTCGTGGTTCTGGGATTTCGAGACGCACGCATTGTCACCCTCGGTAAAATCACGACGCTTCGTCGCTTCGCATTTCCAACTAAACAAGTTGATCGATCGATCGTATCTTGATTGTTGGTCGAATTACACGACACGTGCGAATACGCACATGCTCGTTGATATTTTTCAAGCGAAATAGGGGTAAAACCGCCCCACGTGCATAAGATTATTGATAGGGCTATCTTCGTGTCAGACCTGGTTTGGGGTAACTCTGACCTCAAGAAATCTAGATAAAAGGACTACAACGGCTCTGCGGGGAAGAGCTGTCTACTGCATAGAGATTTCTCTCAGCTTAGCTATTTTGGAGAAGTCGTTGAAAGCCTGGTGATGATGCCGAGCTGAAGTTCCGGGGGTTAAACTCAAGCTTGATATTAAGGGAAGACCCGGCTTAGTTCCCTTAGGAACAGAGCTTGTCCTCGTTACCGCAAGATCTAATCCATTCGCGGCAGAAACATGGGAGGAAAGAGGGACTGGCTCATGACAGGTCTGGTTCCTTGAAATCCGCGAGGATAACCAGAAAACCGAGATAATRTTAAATGGAGGAAGACMTAGCATAAGACAGATCTGATTCCCAGACTCCTCAATGGAGAGACAAGTGGGACCACCTGTCAGAATTTGTTGCACAACGGCCCGAGATTCGCGGCATGTGCTACCGGGACCCCAGCTGGGGTCCCCATTAGGGAAAGCTATAAATATCTCATCCCCAAGACTGAGAGAGGTATGTTATTCTCTTGAGCATTCTTGCTTTCTTTCTGGAAAAACACCTCAAACGCTTACTGACTTAAGCATCGGAGAGGTTTCCACCGGAAAACCACCGGTGGTCCTTTCTAACTCTTGTTTGTGGTGCAGATCAGGAAGGTGTTCAAGGTTTCAGGCACTCTCAACGTTGGCCATTTTTTGGGTTGAAACAATTATAGGATTTGTTTCGTTTTTTTTTTAATTTTTCTATTTTTTAAATTTTTTTAATTGAAACTTTCCGAGGGATGTGTTTCCCCTCGGAAAATTTCGAGGGACACTCCTTGCCCTCGGAAATTTCCGAGGGGAAACACATCCCTCAGAATTTTTGTATTTTTTTTGAATTGCTTTTTTATAAAAACCGAGGGGAGTGCCTAGCCCTTGGTTTTTTCCGAGGGGAAATAATTTCCCTCGACTTTTTGTAAATTATATATATATTTTAATTTTTTTATTTTCAAAAACCGAGGGTATTTTCGACCCCTCGATTTTTTCGAGGGGTATTTTTCCCCCGAAATAGTTCCCTTGAAAATTCTTTGGTATTGCTTTCGTTAATTATAGCGGCAAAAACTGGCGATATTTTTTTAAAGGGGTTTTTCGAAAGAAAATTGTGCCCTCGGAAAAAATCGAAGGAAATTCTTATCCTTCGATTTTTTCTTCGGAAAACTGCTATTTTTCTTTTTTTGTAGTGAGTGGTTGTATGTATGTCTAGCTAGCTAGTATAATTACAATAAAAGAAATATCTGGAGAAAATTAGCGAATCAAAACCACCGGAACAGAGAATTGAAATATATATACACTTTAACTAATGAGATCACAAGGAGGGATTTACGTAAACCAATACACAAGTAATCAGGAATTAAAATATCCATTCATTAAAACTTGAATGAACACAAAAGTATCAACCTGAAATAACAATTATTGTGAAACTCAC
>BMAC01000003.1:1638464-1648845 GCA_014905375.1 Phtheirospermum japonicum | reverse complement strand
TGATGAAGAAGAACAGAAGACCTGGCGAATGTAATCAGCAAAGGCCGCCGGGTCTAGCAAGTGGAGGCGGTCGTTTTCTGGAACATGGGAGAAGGGGGTGGGCTCGCAGACGCCTTCAATCTTGGAGGGCCGATCATAAGGAGTAGAAGGGTGTTCAGCCACCCATTTAGCATGGGCATTAAGACCTAATTCAAAGAAGACCTCTGCCTCGGGAACGAGGAGATCATACAACTCCTTAGAGCCCAGAAAAGCTCGGCAAGTGGTCTCTCGGGTTAGTTGTATTAGGCGTAGCCCTTCCTCTGAATTGAGGAACTCCAATCTCCCCTCGGCACGCCCTTCAATGCGGCCTTGATCCACTCCATCAGCTCTGGAATGCTTCATCTTCTCTTCCAGTTCTTACTCACGAAGAAGAGCCAGAGCTCGTTGCTTATCCTACGACTCCTTGACCTTCAGGAGCTCTGCTCGCATTTCCTCCATTTCCGCCTTCAGCAAGTCTACCTCCATCTCCGAGCCTTTTAGTTTGACCTGGGCCTCCTGGCCCTCTCGGACCTTAGCCGTCAGCTCTAATTCTCGCTTTTTCAAAATCTCGATCTCCCCTTTAAGATCAGCGTGGAGCAAGGAGCCTCGAGCTCGGGCCAGCAAATATGCTCGTCCTACCACGGCCTGAAGCAAGGAAGAGGTAAGTGAGAGAATTGGGAGGAGCTAAGGATAGAAGAAGTGGAGAAATTTATACCTGTGCCTCCACCTTGTAGTAGAATTCAACCAGCTCCGGGTCTGACATCTTATCCACGATGTTGCAGTCATACGTAGGAGCTAGCCCCATCATGAATTGCCTCGCCACTTCTCCAGGGCAGTTCAGGACAGATCTATTAGAAAAGGTCTGATTCGGGTAAGGAGGTACTTGAGAAATTACCGGGGGAATGGTTTGAGGAATGGCCTCAGGAGTAATGGGCAAAGCAGTTTGAGGAGGATCCCTGGAAGAGGATGTAAGGTCAGCCCGGCACCGCTTTCTCCGCCTCAACTGTTGCTCTTCATTGGGATTCGTTGAAGGCTGAGCTGCTGGCTCGCGCACTGGGCTTTTCCTCGGCTCTGGTTTTTGCCTTATGGGCTCGGAAGCCCTGGGTGGCGCCTGAGGTTGGATCTGGAGTGGCGCCGCGAGGAGGACCTCTCCCGGGGCCGGAGCAGCTCTAGAAGGCTCCCCCAGAGGGCTCTTCTGGCTCCCTTCTGCAGCCTTGCGAGCCTTGGCTTGCATCTTCGTTAGCATCATTTTCTCTGAAATGAAAAAGTGAAACAGTAGAAAGTATGATAAAGGAACTATAGCGAGAAGACAATAAAACCAGGACATTCCGAGAAATATACCGATCTTGGGTGGCAGAGGGCCGTGCCCTTGTTGGGAGTTGAAGAAATTCAAGAGCTTGACGGTAAGCATCTTGGACAAGTCTAAGGGGTTCTGGTTTAAGAGAGCGATTTTCTCCTTCAGATCTGGTGACCTATCCCCTCGAGATAAGCGTATTTGAGGATGCAGAAAGCTGATGGGTTCGTTGGGGAAGCCCCAATCCCCCGAGCACTGAACGAAAAAGAACTTCTTCTTCCAGACTTTATGGGATGTAGGAAGACCTGATAAGAAATGAACGTCTGGTCCTCCAGATAGGTAGAAAAAACCGGAAGAGCTCTTCGCTTGAAATAAAGAAAAGAAGAGCTGGGCTGTGGGGGTGATCCTGGCATACTGTGCCGCCAGATGGAATCCGGCCATAACGCGAAAAGCGTTAGGCAGGAATTGCTGTACTGGAATACGGTACAGCCTGGAAATAGCCTGAACAAAGGGATGGACGGGCAGGCTTAATCCCGCGTAGAACTGGTCTACATAGAAAGTAAGGTGACCGGCGGGGGGTGATGATGCCCCCTCGCCGGGTGCCGGATTAGTGAAGGAGAACATATCGGAGATAGGGAATTTTGTGCGGATTTCTTTAAGAGTCTGGTTGCTAACTATTGAGGAGAGGTTGTCAGAAGGGGGAGGAGGTAGGGTCGCCGGCAGCCCCCTCCCCGGAGCCGTCGCGTAGGAATCGGCTGAGGAAAGGTTTACGGTAGAGGTAGAGTTCACCGGAGTTGCCCCCAACGAGCCCTCCATGGCAGAGTTGGTTTGGGAAGAAGAAATTGACATAATTAAAGAGTGCGTGAAGAAAGAAAGGGTACCTGGTAATAAATGCTTGGAAAGATTGGAAGAAGATTAGTGGAGTTGCAGAAATCGCCGAAATGTTGCAGAAGAAAATAAGGGGAGAGAGCTTTTAGAGAGTTTGTGAGAAGTAGAATTTAAAAAATGAAAGGGAAAAGGTATTTGGAGGGACAAAAGGAAAGCGGATCGATTTGAAAAACGAAAATCGAGGAGACGGGATTTGATGGGATTCCCGCATTTAATGCTAACAGTACCCTGTCTGCTGTGCTGGAGCGCTAAACGTCCTAGGACAAATCATACGCCACCCATGTGTCAGAGAAGACGTGTGGAATAAGGACCGTTTGGGAAAACAAACCGACATCACTAATGCTAATAATTAGGACTGTTTGAACAAAGCGGATATCTCGGGATTCCCCCAGTACGAGAAGTCATAAAGGACAGGATGGCCTCATTTATTTCGGGAGAGCCTTGGGATATTACCGATCTACCCCAACTGTTTGGGGGGAGGAGTTGATAGGGCTATCTTCGTGTCAGACCTGGTTTAGGGTAGCTCCGACCTCAAGGAGTTTAGATAAAAGGACTACAACGGCTCTGCGGGGAAGAGCTGTCTACTGCATAGAGATTTCTCTCAGCTTAGCTATTTTGGAGAAGTCGTTGAAAGCCTGGTGATGATGCCGAGCTGAAGTTCCGGGGGTTAAACTCAAGATTGATATTAAGGGAAGACCCGGCTTAGTTCCCTTAGGAACAGAGCTTGTCCTCGTTACCGCAAGATCTAATCCATTCGCGGCAGAAACATGGGAGGAAAGAGGGACTGGCTCATGACAGGTCTGGTTCCTTGAAATCCGCGAGGATAACCAGAAAACCGAGATAATRTTAAATGGAGGAAGACMTAGCATAAGACAGATCTGATTCCCAGACTCCTCAATGGAGAGACAAGTGGGACCACCTGTCAGAATTTGTTGCACAACGGCCCGAGATTCGCGGCATGTGCTACCGGGACCCCAGCTGGGGTCCCCATTAGGGAAAGCTATAAATATCTCATCCCCAAGACTGAGAGAGGTATGTTATTCTCTTGAGCATTCTTGCTTTCTTTCTGGAAAAACACCTCAAACGCTTACTGACTTAAGCATCGGAGAGGTTTCCACCGGAAAACCACCGGTGGTCCTTTCTAACTCTTGTTTGTGGTGCAGATCAGGAAGGTGTTCAAGGTTTCAGGCACTCTCAACGTTGGCCATTTTTTGGGTTGAAACAATTATAGGATTTGTTTCGTTTTTTTTTTAATTTTTCTATTTTTTAAATTTTTTTAATTGAAACTTTCCGAGGGATGTGTTTCCCCTCGGAAAATTTCGAGGGACACTCCTTGCCCTCGGAAATTTCCGAGGGGAAACACATCCCTCAGAATTTTTGTATTTTTTTTGAATTGCTTTTTTATAAAAACCGAGGGGAGTGCCTAGCCCTTGGTTTTTTCCGAGGGGAAATAATTTCCCTCGACTTTTTGTAAATTATATATATATTTTAATTTTTTTATTTTCAAAAACCGAGGGTATTTTCGACCCCTCGATTTTTTCGAGGGGTATTTTTCCCCCGAAATAGTTCCCTTGAAAATTCTTTGGTATTGCTTTCGTTAATTATAGCGGCAAAAACTGGCGATATTTTTTTAAAGGGGTTTTTCGAAAGAAAATTGTGCCCTCGGAAAAAATCGAAGGAAATTCTTATCCTTCGATTTTTTCTTCGGAAAACTGCTATTTTTCTTTTTTTGTAGTGAGTGGTTGTATGTATGTCTAGCTAGCTAGTATAATTACAATAAAAGAAATATCTGGAGAAAATTAGCGAATCAAAACCACCGGAACAGAGAATTGAAATATATATACACTTTAACTAATGAGATCACAAGGAGGGATTTACGTAAACCAATACACAAGTAATCAGGAATTAAAATATCCATTCATTAAAACTTGAATGAACACAAAAGTATCAACCTGAAATAACAATTATTGTGAAACTCACTCAGATATTAATAATTAGAGAGAGTTTCGCAAATCATTACACGATGTGAATATTCATTGAAATATGAATGATCACAATCATCCGCTGGAAACAACGGTTATTGTGCAGAAGAGAAAACTTCGCAAATCAATAGACGAAAAATCAGGGAGGATTCAATGAAATTTGGAAGTTACTCGTTCCTATTATGATATAACCTACCAAGTTTATTGATGTTTAATGAACACCAAAATATCCTTTTATTTATATTGTGAAGATAATCCAAAGATTTTTTAGCTCTTGTAATATTAGTTGAAAGAGATTTACAAATATCGATCAATCCAAAAACAAAATGAAATATCACTCCCAAATTACCGGGCCCATCAAGCGGATGAGCCATAAAAAAAATCAGAATTGATTACCAGAGAACTAATTTCATAAAATTGGAAATAGCATAATCGGAAACAGAATAAATGATTACTTATAGCAAACAAAAATGATCAAATTTCATAAAGGTGCATAAATTAATCTGCGAAACCAAAAAATAAATATATGATTAATTATAGCAAACAAAAATTATCAAACACATCAACGATTTCAAATCCATTCGAAAAAGGAATTCTGTGATGTGCTCCTTCAAAAAAAGAAATATGAAATCCATTCGAAACTACTTATCCGATAACTACATATTGGAATTTATAAAGGATCGAAACTATTACAAATTCGACCGTGTTTAAATTTTGTGGGTAAACTTTCATTCGATTTGAAAGATGAAAACACAAAATTTGAAGCAGCCGAGTATCTCTGAATAAAAGTTGTTATTTATCCCCCTCAAAATTTTTGCCTCGTCCCAAAATAGACCTCATTCAACCACACTCGACACCATAGCTTTTGAGACACCTCATTGGTCCACCTATTTCTTGAAATGCTCTCCATTTGACAAATTAGAACTAATAGTTAACACATTTAACAGCAGTGGTGGATATATATATATATAGAAATATAGTTTTGAATTATAATACTAATATAAATAATATGATAATAAAAACTTTTGGCCCAAAGTCTTGAAAACATTAAGTAAGAAATTTTGGTACATTAAATAAAAAAAATCTTACTTTTTATGACATAAAGTAAGAAATATTCTTATCTTTTTGTAATTAAGTAAGAAATTTACTATAAGGTAATTTGACTATATAGTAAAAAAGAAAAAAAATCAAAATTTTTTCTTATTTTTCCAAAATTAAAATAAGAAATTTTCTTAAATTTTCACACATAAAGTAAGAAGTTTACTATGAAGTAAGAAATTATATATTTTATATTAAACAAGAAATATAACAATATTTTGTTATCAAACAAAGTTTTCCGTTTTTGCAAAAAAGTAAAATAAAATTATATTTAATAAGTAAAAAATACATTATAATATATGCATACCAATCAAGAAACTATTGCAATCAAGTAATCATTTTTTTGTCAAGAAATCTTTTTTTGCCAAAGAGAGAAAACAAACTGGTCGGAAATCTTTTTGATGGCAGCCATTGGTGCACAATATATTATTATTATTACTATTATTATTATTATTATTAATTTTTTTAAAATTTTTTTAACAGGTTTATATGATATTTTTATGTTATTATTTTGAACTATTTGACAATTCCCTAATATATAATTTGAAATGGGCTAACCCATATATATGCACAACTTAGTTTACATAATTTAAAACGGCCAACCCCATATATACGCACAACTTAATTTTAAAGTTTATGGATCAAAATTGCAAAAACTATAATTATGAGACCATTATTGCTACCTATATTATTATTTCATGGGATCGAAATTGATAGCCCAAAGTTTTGGTACAACCAATTTTCCAATTAAGACCTAATATTATGACCTAACGTTTCCCCTTTTTTTCTTTGAGCGGAAAAATGTCAAAGACGCTATCTTACTCAGAGATTGCACTTTAAGGCGCCAATTCCAACTTCACAAAATGTCAGTCGTATCAGCTAGGGCACGTTTGTTTCGAAGGATAGTATTGGATTATTTTATAGATCAAGTAAGGATAGTACTGTTTCATATAAATTTTTTATGTGTTTGTTTTCATTGATGATGTGTTTGGTGAGGGTAAGATGGACAACATAACATATAGTTGTTATCACGAATTTTTAAAGATTATTTAGCTGATTAACATTTTTATCCCTTTCACAGTTAAAACTAATTTCTATTTTCTACCGTTAAAAAGTTGTAAAATAAAAATAAATTATAAAATTACACCCATGGACTAACCAACTAGTACCTAAAATCCTAAACAAAGTTAAAGCAAAAATTGCATCAGCAAAAATAATATTACAACCAAAATAACAAAGAGAACTGTCAACTAAAGAAATTGAGTATGATCTGAACAATATACATATAAATACAAATTGAATACGATCTCAACAATTACACAAATAAAAATACTACGATGCATCCTTTCGGAATTCATAGCCTATGCACCTCCAGGTTAAACCCGGGTTAAAATCATCTTACTGTCCTAAAATGACATGATATGATTTGTTTTTACGTAATTAAAAATTTAAATTATATTTTTTAATTTATTTTAATTTAAAAAAACCAAGGAGCCTATAATTCACTGGGAAAAACCCAAGAAAATCTTATCCCATCGGTTTTTTTAATGGAATTCTAGTCCCATCAATTTTTTTAATATTAAGAATATTAAAAAAACAAAAAAAAAACATAATTACATATCAATTACTATTTCTCGTTTTTTTAAAACAACGAAACTCACGTCTTGGTACCTTAACAAAAATTACTATACTTCATTACTTTACGTTTTCAATGGAATAAGTCGATCCCTCGTATTGTGGATACCGTTGATCGAATTACACGACACGTGTAATTACGTAAATGCACAGTGATATGTTTGTAGTGGAACCGGAATAAATCATTTTAGGTGCCTAAAATGATATGATATGATTTATTTTTACGCAATTATATTTTTTAAATAATTTTTCAAATTTATTTTTAATTTAAACAAACCGAGGGGCTTAAATTCCCCTCGGAAAAACCCGATGGGAATCTTACCCCCTCGCGTCGTTCCGAGGGGACTTTAGTCCTCTCAGACTTTTTATATTTAAAGAATTAAAATAAAAAAAAAAAAAAAACAAACAAAAAAAACGTATTTAATGAATAATTACTATTTTTCGTGTTTTTAAAACAACGAAACCCACCTTGTGATACCTTCACAAAAATAACAACACTCTATTATTTTATTTTTCCAATGGAACAAGTCGATCGCTCTTATCGTGAATACACTTAATCAAAATACACGACACGTGTAAATACGCGTATGCTAGATGATATTTTTCTAGTACAACTCGAGTTAAAATAATCTTACGTGCCTAAAATGCTAGGATATGATTTCTTTTTTACGCAATTATAATTTGTCAATTTAAAAAGACCGACGGGCCTAAAATCCTTTCAGAAAATCTGAGGGAAATCTTATCCCCTCAGATCTCTCGAGGGGATTTTAGTCCACTCGAGCCTTCTGTATTACCTTCGATAATAATGACGGTAAACATTGATTTCGTGTTTTCGAAGCATTTACCGAAGGGTTTACTATCGAACGTATTGACCCTTGATAATGCCCGCGGTAAAATGTGCTCTCGTTATTACTTTAGAAAATTCCGAAAGTAATTTTTCATTAGATTTCCCACTTGATAAAATACAATTTTTTGATAGTATAGGCACCGCCTATCTGCTTGGAGTATCTCGGCTTCGCCTAGCCACATAGTAGCCTGTGCACCGATTTTCACCTAGAACGCAGAGGGCCACTGAAAGAAAAATTGCGAGCTCATGGCGAGCTAATATAATGAAAAGCGAGCTAATTGTGAGCTGAGAAGGTACTGCATATATTCTTAGGTAATATTTTTCGTATCTTACATTAATGAATTACACGGCCATTTATAGCAAAACAGATGACTAGTGTTGCCGTAGATCCTACGGCCAGATTTTGCACAGTACATACAATAACGGAATGATATAAACTTGTTGCTCGTATTGCTACAGTACAATTGACAGCTGTAGCAGACTGGACTGTACTAATTTAGGGCTGTCATCATCTGACATCCTGTAGGCTCCTGATGCTGAGACCTGTCAGGTCGGTACTCACTTGACTTGAATCTATCAGGTCGCAATCCATGCGTCCTGATTCTATTAGGTTGCCAGTCGAGCGACCCATAGTTATCAGGTCGCCACATCGTTCCGAAGTCCCGCGACCTACTCCCTTCAGGTCGCTGTGGCTTATACTGCTGTTTAACATGGCCCCTCAATTTGAACGAGCTCTTGAATAAGATTCTCAATCTATCTCTGAGCTTGGTGAAAAATTGCTCGCTTAAAGGTTTAGTCAGAATGTCAACTATCTGTTCTGAAGAAGGAACATGTTGTACTGCGAGCTGTTGTGAAAGAATCTTGTCTCTAACGAAATGAAGATCAAGTTCGATGTGCTTGGTTCTTGCATGCAGGACCGGATTTGATGCCAGAGCAATCGTGCTGAGATTATCTATCCATACGGTAGGCGTGCGAGCTGATCCAATCTTCAATTCCTTGAGCAGATAGCCTATCCAGGTCATTTATGCCACAGTGTTCGCTAAACTCCTGTATTCTGCCTCCGTGCTCGACCTCGACATAAATCCCTGTTTCTTCGAACTCCAAGACACAAGATTATTTCCAAGATAAACACATGAGCCACTAATGGACTTCCTATCATCAAGGTCGGCAGCCCAATCAGAGTCAAAAAAACCAGTCAGATGAAAATTTGGTGCTTTTGTTATTTTCAAACCATGGTCAATAGTGCCCGCCAAGTATCTCAAAATTCGCTTCAGTTCTCGCCAGCTCGTATTTAAGGGATTAGCCATGAATTGGCTAACTTTGTTAACACTGAAGGATATTTCAGGTCGCGTAATAGTGACATACTGCAGACCTCCGACTAAACTTCTGTAAAGAGTAGGGTTTATGCCCGCGGTGCTCCCCTTGAATCTGGATAGGCTGTTTGAAGTAATCATTGGAGTTAGAACCGGCTTACATAATAACATATTAGCTCTCTTTAGGAGCTCTCTTATGTATTGCCCTTGACTTAAATGCATTTCATCAGCGGATGAAGTAAAATGGATTCCCAAAAACTGTTTAACATTGCCCAACTCCTTCAATGATAGGACCTTCGTTAAGTTGGCAACTACCGAAGCGACCTCGTTCTCATTGCTCCCTGTGATCAGTATGTCATCAACATAGATGAGGATATAAATTCTTGACCCATTCTTTAACCTGTAAAACAGAGAAGCATCAGCTTTTGAACCTGTAAAACCAAGACCTTGGATTATTCCTTGAATCTTGCCAAACCATGCTCTAGAGGTCTGTTTAAATCCATAAATGGTTTTAGTGAGTCTGCATACAAGTTTTTTATCTTTTTGTTCAAAACTGGGAGGTTGTTTCATGTAAATCACTTCCTGCAGGTCGCCATGTAGGAATGCATTATTAATTTCCAAATGCTTAACGTTCCATCCACAAGAAACTGCAATGCTTAAGATTATCCTTATTGTTGTTGGCTTGATAACCGGGCTAAAAGTTTCAGAGAAATCAAAACCAGCTGATTAGAGTAGATTTGTCCTTATTTTTATTAGTATTTTAGTACGATTTTCTATTTCTTTTGGTATAAGTTGGACGATTTAAGCATAATTCCGTATTTTTATAGTTCTGACTTATTTTACCGTATTTTAATCGTAATTGATGCAAATAGGTGATATTTCGTTGTTTTCACCTTACAGCTAAGTAACCGGAAGAGTTTAGTGTGTAATAGACGAAGTTCGATGTTCAAGAATAGGAGAACAAGCTTTCCGGTGAAACGAGTAGCAAGAGATTGAGAGACGGAGACAGACGCTCTGTCGCGTCGACTGACGCGAGCGTCGACGCTCCGTCGATGCGAGCCATGATCCGCGTTAGTCGACGCACTACCGACGCTACGTTCTGAAGCGTCGATAGAAAGGGCGTCAGTCAACGCACCGTCGACGCAACTTGCTGAAGCGTCGACTGAAGGAGCGTCAGTCGACGCACGGTCGACGCAATTCTCTGAAGCGTCGATGCAAGCCCGCGTCAGTCGACGCACCCGCCCAGCCGACGCGCACGCCCAGAATTAGGATTTTAGGGTTTCTTGTGCTCCATGACTTGCTATAT
>BMAC01000003.1:1598154-1623215 GCA_014905375.1 Phtheirospermum japonicum | reverse complement strand
TTWWTTATTTAAAAATAAAAAATTATAAAAAGAAAAAAACCTAAATAAATAAATAAATATATTTATTTATTTAGAAAAATCAAATTAGGGTTTAGAAATAACTCATCGAATTAGGGTTATACTAGGTAATTAACTTTTTAAATGAAATAGTCCGGGACGCGTTTGGCACCCGTGTCTCGATATTTTGATTTTTTTGTTAATTAATTTAATGGGCGGCACACGTATGTGATTGGCGTCCAGACCCAAAATTTTAAATTTGTTTGAATATATATAATTTTGTTAATTTTTAATTAAAATTATATTATTTATTTAACAATACCAAATTATATGGAAATAAATGAAATAAATAAATAGACATAAAGAAAGAAATGCAAAAAAACATGAGCGACAATGTTAAAATGAAAAAAACACACGACGGGCGGCAATGCGAAAATTGAGGAGCATTCATGAAAGCGGCAAAACAAATATTTCACAACATTTCTCTCCTCCCAACTCTGCCCCAAATCTTCTTAGCTAATCACCGACCGTAGAGAGATTTTCTCCCCCACATGTCTAAAAAAATTTTCATTTGTCCGTCCGTCCCCTTTTTCGTTCAAACCTTCGCTCATCCCTTTTCCGCCGCACTCCAAAACTCAACCCAATCTACCTCGCCGCTCGCCTCTGTTTAGAATTCGATCAATAGTTGCACCGCTCATCTAACTCGTATCTCCACCATGTATGTGTGTCCGCGCCGCACTCACGGGGAAGACGACTGTTGCAATTTTTTTTGGGATTTTATTTAGGGCTTGGTTTGAAATTACATATACTTCTCTCCTGCCACTCAACAGCTTCAACAGATTGCCAACGAATGCCATAGGGGTAATTATTTCTTCTTCTTCGTTTATTTCGTTTAATGTCAATTTTAATTAATTTTGGTTTTTATTATTTTTTTCTTTTTAATTGCTGCTTAAGAGATACTCCTCTGCTATTTGCTGCTAGTGCTGGCCATTTTAAGGTGGCAAAAAATCTCATAATCCGAGGCGCTGATGTAAAAATGAGCGATTCTAATGGATACACTTGCTTGCATATGGCCGCTAATTTAGGTTGTTCGTCTTGTGCTATTTTTTCAATTTTAATTTTATTTTTAGAATTATACAATTAGTGGTGATTCTATTTGTAGGAGACAGAGAGATTATGCAATTGTTGTTGTTGAAAGGCGCTGATATAGAGGCACACTCCGTGAGTGGGACCCCTCTGCAATGTGCGGTGGCGTGTGGAACTGGAAATATCGAGTCTATCAGGTTTCTGTTACGCCGTCGTGCTAATGTAAGTAAATGTGTAGGTGTAAATTGTGTGTGTGTGTAGGTGTAAATCTGAATTCCTAGATTGTCTTTATTTTATCTTGTCTTGTCTATTTCATCTTTGGCTTTTGAAATAATTTATGATAAATGTAGCAGTCAATATAAGTGAAGTGAAGTGAAGAAGTTTGAATATCTTTCTCTTTTTTCTTACATTTTTTACACAATATTATTAATATTATTGTGAAGAAAATTAAAGTTCGAATGGCTAGCAATTCAAATAGCAGTAGCAAATTCAATCAAATCTGTGTATTTTGTGGAAGTCATTTGGGCCAAAGAAGAATTGGTTTGTTTCATTTCTCCACTTTTTTTTTTTAATGTCAATTCTTGATCATGAGTTGACAAAAACATTTGACTTCTGACAATTGGATTCTTGTTTTTCTCCTAAAACTTCTGATCATTGAATATGTTCTTGTTTTAAAAAAAAACCCATAAATATATATACCATGATCTTTTTGTACTCTATTGGATAGGTTTGATCAAGATCAATGTGCGTTTTTGTTCCCTTGGTTTAATATGTCGTCTAATATAATACTTTTCTTGTTTCATCCATGAACTTTGGTGATGTTTGCAGCCTAGTGATGTGCTATTTCAAGAGATCAAAGAGATCAATCAGAGGTTTATGGATGTGAAGGTTGATGTGATGAGCATGGATGATGTTTTGAGGATAGGATTTGATGAAGGTATTCTCATTCGGTGCTCGTATGTTCCCGTTGGACCTGCTTCACAACACATGGTAATGCTCCTAAGAATTTTTAACTACTTAGTTATAAAGGGTTATATATTTAAAATAAAAATAAACACTTGAAACTCAGTATATCTGTATATATAAAAAAACAAACACTCTTATCTCTGGAAATTACAAACCCCCTTAATACATTACAGATTTCATTTGAGTATTTTCGCTAATATTTATAAAACTTTAGGGATACACGTAGTTTCTGAAGATAACTTAACCATATGTGTAATTAAACAAATCTTATGGGTATCTTTTGCAATTTACCCTAAATATTTCATTACACTGGACATTTGATTTTACTCTTCCTGCTCTCACAGATTCACAAACTGCTTCTGGAATTGATTGTGCCTGCTGATTATCCCGCTTTTTCTCCTACTGTGTCTGAAAAAATGTCTCGGGGCTGTGGGTAAGAAACTAAACAATGTACATTTTCTTGTTAATTTAGTTTCTGGCGCGAAAATTCATGGATTTTCTTCACTTATAGAGATAAAAATATATCTGATGCTTATAAATCTGATGTTGGGCAGTGATTCTGAGGAAGGTAAATATCTGTGGATGAAGGCAAAGTCGAGTTTTGGTATAAAACTTAGAAATTTCCTCAGCCCATAGCAGTGAGACAAATGGCTAGAGCCTGGGAAGCTAGTGCTCGGGACGTATTTGTCGAGTATGCACAGCAAATGGGAGGAGGTAGCTTCAGTTCAAGGTATTATGGTATGAAGATGTCCGGGCCTGGCTATAGTGTCTGCTGTTAATTTCGTATTTGTCGATAAGCTTGTGAATTCTTTCTCATAAGCATACTCTTAGAATTTGAAAGACAATATTCATTCCGCCATGGGTGAAACAAAAAGGATCATTTCCTATCATGATGGCTTAATTAATAGCTTTGTGCGGTAGCATGAAGATTTAATGAACAGTGGTGGTTGATTGTTAGTTATGTTGGTTTTGTTATTATGTTTGTAGCATTTAGTTCACGATTTTGAATTCTTTCCGGGCAACGACATTAAGTGGATATCTCACAATCCTTGGTTTTCTCGCATGAGGTATGATTTCATCCGACCCATCATTTTTTCCCTCTATTTAAATGTATAATCTTCTTATAAATTTCTACCATTTTCATTCCATTCATTGTTAGTAGATTTTTTTTTCATTTTTTTTATAATAATCAAACTCTAATCTTATACGACTGCACTGTTGGTGTTCATAATTTGTGTGCGTGTTTTGAAAACTCGGGAGCAGAGAGGGAGCAATAGCTATATCTGGTGGAACTGGGAGGTTGCGGGGTGCAACCCCAGGAAATCGACAAACCAGTTGGAGAATTGTAGAAAAGCAATCGGTGTGGCGCCGCCGATTTCGAAGCTCTCTAAGCACGCGGTTAACTCCAAGCTTATGCGTTTGATAGACAGACTCGAGGTACTTCATTTTTCTTTTTCCTCTTTTTCCTTTTCCGTAATTTTCTTTTAGATTCTAAAGATGAACGGTGGCATTAATATGTTTCTTTGATCCGGGATTCTTTGTAGATTGATTTTTTCCTAATTTTCTTTTAGATTCTAAAGATGAATGGTGGCTGTAATATGTTTCTTTGATTCGGGATTTCTTTGTAGCTTGGACAAAGTACTTGAGTTCTTTACATATGAAAATGAATAATGTAATTACTCCAAACCTCTCGCCTGCGTTCATTTAGCTTACTCGAGTTTTTTTTTTCCCGAACATATGTTTCCTTTTTCCAGTCTTTGAAGCTTTGTAAATGGATACATGCATAAATATTATGGGGAAAATAAACTAATTGAACTACCACCCTTATGAGCAAAGGAATATATACACACAAATACACCAAATCCCAGGGCTTTTTTTCAAAATTGAGTACTGTTCTTAGATGTTCTTAGATGCGACTGCCTTTTCTTCTCTTTTCATTAACCACCCTATTTAGATTTAAGTGCACGTGATTCAAAACAAAACCAAGTAGAAATACAATCATTCCATTTATTTTCACATTCCTTGTACATAATAGAAATCACTACATCCATATATTATTGTTATATATTATCCATCAAGTTGAAATACAGCATTACATTTATTTCATAATATTCCTTATACATACATAACAGAAATTACTACATCCATATTATTATTATTATTATTATTATTATTATTATTATTATTATTTTATTATTTTCCAACAGTTATTTCGTGTTTAGCTAATTTGATATTATATAATTCCTTAATTATACGTTCTGTGTTTGCTTTATTTCTTCTTCTTGGAGGCCTGSCTCTCCAAAKTATATRTTTTGATSCAGCCTTGAATAATACTAAGCTCTGTGTTTCTTTGCGAGACTAGCCACGCTGGATCATTTTCTGCCGCGGGATGTAAGTCAAGACAAGGCGATCCTGCATTATTTTATTATAATAAGTACATTATTATCGATCATATTGTTGTGACCCATTAATCTTTTATGCATTGTAAAATATGTATTACAGCAAACTTAATATATATATTTTGGGTCATGATACAGTAATTAGTAATGTATCATGCCTATCCTTCTTCTCCTTCTTCAATTTTAATTGATGTTAGTGACAGGTGATGAAGTTATATCAAGCAGTTTTTCAAAAAATTTCATTTGTTTGTTCAAGAGATACATCCTCTTTTTCTGGTGCAAAATTTCAGAGAAAGTTTTGAATTTGGGATTCAATGAGTTCACGAGTGCTATCTTGATTCACCTTAAAGGTAAACCAAGAATATATGTTTTTTTTTGTTCCTCTTCTTAAGGCAAAAGTTGGGATAGAAGTTGATATAGAGAATATGCTTGCTGATGATACGGCCTGTGATGCGGACGAGCATGATGGATCTTCACCTTAGTTTGGTATTGAAGTGTATAATTGTTTTGAATCGTTTTGACTACTCTAACTAATGGTGGAATTAATAGAATTGGTTGATGTAATTTGAAGTGTACAAGTTGCGTGTTGCAATGTATATGCTTAATATTGAATTATTTTGAGTTATTTATGAGTTCCTATCTTTTGAATTTAACTTATAATAACGATTTTTTTTGTTGGATACCTAATTAATTTGGCAACGACAAAATTGGAACAAGATTTTATTTGAATAGGTTTACAATCAATAAGAATGACAAAATATGGAGGACATGTTCCTTAATTTGTGTAACACTATTGGAGCGATTTGTTGTTCTTATAGACCTATAAATATGAGATTTTTGAGACGCAGAAATTTGAGGAATTGGCACGACATGTCGTTCCTATTAGTATTTAAGTTACAGGAGCGACATAAAGTTGTTCCAATAGATATACAGATAGAAGTGTATAGGAGCGACAATTTTGGAACGACATATCGTTCCTATTGGTATTTAAGATACAGGAGCGACAAAAGTCGTTCCTATAGATATACAGGCAAATGCCTATAGGAGCGACAATTTTGGAACGATATGTCGTTCCTACAGATCAAAAGCAAAGACAACAACACTTGTAGGAACGACTTTTGTCCTTCCAGTTAGTCTCATTTGTTGTAGTGATCACAATATTGTACATGACCAAATTACTATGACACTTAACTAAAAATTGAATTACTATATATATGTATGTATTGAGGACACTCACACATCTGTGAGATTTGGTTGTCTTATTCTACCATCGCCCAATTGCCAAGGTACTTCACCGGAGAGCTGGTTGTTTGATAGATCCCTGCATAATAATTTTATCCCGAAACAATTAATATTTACACATTACAAAGTTTGTGTTGCAAGAAAGATATAGTTGGACATTGATACTAACAGATGCACAAGGGATTGGATACTGGCCAACGTCAGATTAATGGAGCCTGTCAACTGGTTATCATTTAGCCGACTATCCTTGCGAACACACATTAAAGTTACTCTTAGTTATTTACCAAAAGTCGAAATATTATTAAGTTCCAAAAAATAATAGAACATAAATAAAATGTTACTGCAAGTTTACATATCACTATATAAATATTTAGCTTAGCTTGCCCAAAGAAAATTTACGCACAGGTCTGTTAGTTGGTAATAGTTTCCGAATGTAAATGGAATTGAACCGGTGAGACTATTGTTGTACAGATCCAAGCTTATCAAACCGAAAATTCTCCCAAGTTCTAGAGGAATTKSCCCACTTAAATCATTACCGTATAACTCTCTGTAACAAAAAACAAACCAACACAAATAATGTTATTTCTTGATAATGATTCATTATAGTTTCTTGATGCTTTTATCCAATATAAACAAATGATCAAACACGACATACAGATATTGCAAATTGCTCAAATCGCCAAGTTCCGAGACCAGTGAACCTGATAAACCAGCATCTGTAATATCACTAGCAACAGAAATTGAAGAAGAAAACAGATCATATCAGCGTATCAAACTATGTCATTCAACATCAAAATGGGAAGAAAAATTTAAATACTAAATTCATGTTCTTACACTCTTACTACATTGCTGTTAGCGTCGCACGTGACATGGAACCATGAGCAAGGGTTTACAGTTCTGTGGTCCCAGCTTACTAAAACATTGTTCGGATCCTGTAAATTTGTCTTGAAGGCATATAAAGCATCACCTAATCAAACAAAACCATTAATTGCATATTCTTAAATCAATCACGCCAGAAAAATTATGCAATTCATAAGATAAAATAAAATATTAAATAAGATAAAATGGGGAAAAAAGTAAGAAACAGAAACATGTATGATCATCAGAAATGTTACCATAAAAAAATTACAAACCTTCRGCATTGGCATCGATAACCTTAGGARGCTGCTGTATGAAGATCCACAGCACTAATAGCGATWGCACGCCTACTGTTTTCATCCACCTTCCCATTATAGAAACTCAAGTGCGAATAATATAAAGATCTGTGTTACTAAATTTGCATTTATTTTTCCCCACGTTTATATAYAAGGTCGACCGGCCAACTCGAAACTCTTATCCTAAGCCAAAATGTCAATGTTGCAACTGTGCAGTTTGACGCATGCATGAGTTGATCTTACTCACTTGGGAAGTGACGTCACTTATTTTGTCATGCATGATCTCATATATATGTAAGTAAAAAAAAACAAAACAAAAAAGCTCTGGCATTGTGTTGGAAATTTATTGTTGTGTTGGAAATTTATTGATTTCCTATACTTAAATAAATGGTCGCACATAAATAAATCTCATACAAAACATGATGTGAAAAAATCCAGAATATTGAACAGACTMAAATAAACTTRATTTTGGTGCRTGGACAACAATTGGATCATACTAGGTCCTGGATTAAATTATCCAAATAATTCCACGTACAATCCTAAACCCCAACGATCAAGAGTGAATTACTGTTCTGGCACTAGTTAAAATTTTATAAACCTCCTTTTTTTCTAAAAATCGAAATTCATGTAAATGCTCTAGAAATATACGTATACAAAGTAATGGAAAAAGCATTGAAACATTAAACTAGAAATGTAACAAAAGCTGCTATGAGCTATATTAGGGTTCTTGCTTTTAATCAGCCGTTTTCTCTTAGTTATGCTCGATACATCTAAGGATAACATACCAACAATATATAGACATAGTTTAGGAATAATCTAGAACCCTACAGCTGGTAGGTTACACGTGTAGAACAATTATAGGAGGGCGATATAGGAACAACATCTAAACCCTAGCAGCTGTGCACAGTTTGTCATCTTCTGTGTTGCATGGCTCAACTGGTACTGGTGCATGTACTCCAGGTTTTGGCAGCATGTGCACACCCTTGCTGGACCGTTGTGTGGTCATCTTTTCATGCCTTCTCAATTCGAGCAAGCCTTTGGAAAGGACTGTCAATTTATCTCTGAGGCGAGTGAAGAATTGTCCAGATAACGGTTTAGTCAAAACATCAGCAGTTTGATCAATGGATGGGACGTATCTAACTGCAATGATTTTATTAGTCACTTTCTCCCTAACAAAGTGGATGTCCAACTCAAAGTGTTTGCTTCTTGGATGGTTCACAGGATTAGCAGATAAGGCAATAGCTCCTTGGTTATCAATCCAATAACTGGAATTCTTGGTTCAGAAACTCTCAACTCATTCAATAAGGAATTCAACCAGATCACATCACAAACAGCTGCAGCCAAACTTCTATACTCTGCCTCTGTGCTGCTTCTGGAAAAGTTGGTTGCTTTTTAGAGCTCCATGATATCAAGTTATTTCCCAAAAAGATGCTGAAACCAGAAGTGGACCTTCTATCATCCAAATCAGAGGCCCAATCAGAATCTGCATAACCTGTGATCTGCATTTTGTCTGACCTTCTGAACATCAATTCATAATCAAGAGTACCTGCTAAATACCTTAAGATTCTTTTTACTGCTCTCCAATGTCTGTCCAAGGGATTGTGCATGTACTGACTCACTTTGTTCACACTAAATCTTATATCAGGTCTAGTGAGGGTTGCATACTGTAGTGCTCCTACTACCTTTCTGTAATGAAATTGATTTTCAATTGGATTCCCATGATTTCTGGACAGGTTGGGACTGCTTATCATTGGTGAAGGCTGAGGCTCCTATCATACATGCCTTTTCTAGAACATCCTCAATGTATTTTCTCTGATTTAAGTGCAGCAGTTCACCTATTTGTTTGATTCAATTCCCAAAAAGTAACTCACAGTTCCCAAATCTTTTAAGGAAGGTCTTGTTTAATTGATCAATCAATTCTTCTACTTCAGCACCATTACCACCTGTAATTATAATGTCATCTACACAGGTGGCCACAAGGGTACAACAATTGTTTCTATACCTGATGAAAAGAGAATTGTCTGACTTTGAAGGTTTGAAGCCAAAGGAAGCCAAAACCTCTCCTAGTTTGAGGGACCAAGCTCTTGAGGCTTGTTTCATACCATAAAAGGACTTTTGCAGTTTACAACACGATTTTTCTTTTCCCTTTACCTCAAATCTTTCAGGCTGCTCCATGTACAACTCAGTATCCAATTCACCATTCAGAAAATCATTATCAAAGTCCAGTTGCCTCATTGTCCATACTTGGCTAAAAGCAATGGAAAGTACAACCCTCAGGGTGCATGGATTAATCACAGGGCTGAAGGTGTCTGTGTAATCCAATCCTGATATTTGAGTAAATTCTTTGGCTACCAACATGGCCTTATGTCTTGCCACAGTTCCATCTGAGTTCCTTTTTAGTTTGTATATCCATTTGCAGGCTATCAATCCCTTGTCTGGAGGCAAAGGTGCCAAGGTCCAGGTTTTATTCTTAATGAGTGCTTCATACTCCTTTTTCATTGCTTCTTTCCATTTTGGGATCTGCATTGCTTCATCAGGTGACTGTGGTTCCTCAGAGTTCCTTTTCTGTGTGTTGTATACTTTAGGCTTGTGAATTCCTGCCTTTTCTCTTGTCCTCATTGGGTGCTTGTTTTCTGTTCTTCTCTGCATAGGGTTAGTAACAACACAGGTATCGATATTCTCAATAGTCAATTCAACAATTAATTCACCACTATTTACAGGTAGAGTTTGACTGGACAAATTTTGAGGACTGAGGGTGGTAGGGCTAGGGCTACTATGTGGAGCTCTGACTGAGCTGGATCTTTGGCTATGTGGTGAGTGTTGAATAGGGCTATTATTTTGCTGTTCTGGTTCAATGTTCTTGGAGTTTGGTTTCATCAGGTATTGGATTTTAACCAAGGGTGGATCAAGTATGGGCTCCATGGTGTTGATTTCTTCTTCAGTGGCTAAATCCTTGTTAGGTAAGGCACTTTTATCAAAAGGAAACCTGTTTTCATCAAAAACCACATGTCTGGTGATCAACACTTTCCTGTTAGTTAAGAGAACTTTATAGCCTTTGAATTGAGGACTGTAGCCAATAAAAGTGGCAGGCTCACTTCTAAACTGCAATTTGTGTTTGTTATAAGGTCTAAGGAAGGGATAACACAAACATCCAAAGACCTTCAAGTGAGAATAATCTGGTTTCTGGCCATTTAGTGCCTCAACGGGGGTTTTGAAGTGTGGAGGAGTTTGGATGGAGTCCTATTGATGAGATAGGTGGCTGTGATGAAGGCATCATCCCAATAGGCTTGGGGTAGTTTGGATTTGGATAGCAGACTCAAGGCAACCTCTACATCATGCTTGTGCTTTCTCTCCGCCAAACCATTTTGCTCAGGAGTGTAAGGGCAAGAAATTCTATGGATAATTCCACTAGTTTCAAGACATTCTCTGAGAGGTTTGAACTCAGTCCCACCATCACTCTGCAATATTTTGATCCTCCTGTTATACTGATTTTCAACCAAGTTTTTAAAATGGATGAAGGCATTGTAAGTGTCAGATTTGGCTTTCAACAAATATATCCAAGTGTATCTTGTTTTATGATCAATGAAACTCACATAATAAACATATCCATTGGTGGACTTAATAAGAGAGGGGCCCCATGTGTCAGAATGAATGAGATCAAGAATACCATAATCATCAGAATTGGAATTATAGAAGGGGAGTTTATGAGACTTTGCTTGTAAACAAGAACAACACAAAAGTTCATTATTATTGCAGGAAAAAGGAATATTACAAGCTTTTAGAGCCTTCTTAACAATCTCAAAAGAGGGATGTCCTAATTTAGAATGCCACATTTCTAGACTATCTTTATTCTTGGCTCTATTGAAGCTAAAAACTGCAGGTTGGTAAGAGAAATTCTGATTGACAATGGTGTGATGGGACACCTGATTGTTTCTGGGCAGATTGAAGTAGTAGAGGCCTCTTTCAAGACTCCCTTTGAGAAGTACCTCCTTGGTTGATAGAGCCTTCATAAGACAGAATTCAAGATGAAATTCAAAAAAGACTTTATTATCCTTTGCAAACTGTGAGACACTCAAAAGGTTTTTGCTGATTTTTTGGAACATGAAGTAAATCTTTAAGCAGGAATATGTGAGAGTTTAGTGGTGATTTAATAGATAAATTACCATAATGAGATATTTGAATACCTGAACCATTAGCAAGATGGACTTTGTCTGTTCCTTCATACTCAGATGCTATGTTCAAGTTGCTCAGTTCATAGGTAACATGATTGGTGGCTCCTGAATCAGGATACCACCAAGAATAAGAGGCTTCTTCATTTCCTATATTTGGCAAGTGAGCTGTAGGATTCTGAAAGCTACTCTTGCTTGTATTTTGGTTGTTCCAGCTTGGAGGTGTGTAGTTCTCATCAAACATGTGGTAGCAAACATCAGCAGTGTGATTGGAAAGTTTGCACACTTGGCATCT
This sequence comes from Phtheirospermum japonicum, assembly GCA_014905375.1. Taxonomy (NCBI): domain Eukaryota; kingdom Viridiplantae; phylum Streptophyta; class Magnoliopsida; order Lamiales; family Orobanchaceae; genus Phtheirospermum; species Phtheirospermum japonicum. Next base: position 1,611,907 of record BMAC01000003.1, on the reverse strand, counting down.
TAGCTTGTTGTTGTATCTGCCACCTCTGCCTCTTGAGTTTGATCCTCCTCTGAAAGACCCTCTTTCTCCTCTGTTGCCAAACTGCCTTCCTCCTCTGCCTCTGTAGGAATTTGATGAAAAATTTCCTCTTCCTTTGGAGTAGTGTCCCTGGCCTTGATGAGTGTGGTTAATGGAGGGTAGAGAGACTTCATTGTTGAAGTGGGATTGGCTAATCCCTTCAAGCCTACTTTCAAAACTGGTGAGAAGGGACTGGACTTCTCTGAGGTTACATGGGGTGACTCTACAGCTGATTCCAACCATCACAGGATTGTATTCACTTCCTAAGCCTCCCAAGATTGTCATAATCTGTTCTTGCTCACTGATCTGTTGTCCAGCAACCCTCAAGAGGTCACTCAGCTGTTTGATCTTGTTCAGATAGTCCCTCATGCTCAAGTTACCTTTCTTGATGTTGCTGAGTTGGTACTTGTAATCTAGGATCTTAGATGTAGATTCATGGGCAAAGCTTATCTCCAGACTTTCCCAGATCTCCTTGGATGTTGTTACACCAATAGTGGATATGAGCAGGTTCTCAGATAAAGATGATAACAGCCATGATGCAAGGAGCTGGTCTTCTTTTTGCCAGGAAGAGTATGCTGGATCAAGGGCTAGGTCAGATGTGCCTGAGGTGAAGTGTATTGGGGCGGCTTGTTTTCCATTTAGGTATCCTTCTAAGCCATAACCTCTAACAGCAACTAAGATCTGTTGTTTCCAAACTATATAGTTGTTTTCATTGAGTTTAGTAGTGATCAATTGACACTGAGGCTGTATTATTTGGCTTTGATCTGGTGTAGAACTTGAGGTGGCTGCAGAGGAGGTGGACATGTTTATAGGTCAAAGATGCAATTTTCTTGATCAAAGCAATGAAAATGACAGCACAGAGGCAGCAGGTTACCCTGCTGCTCTGATACCATAATGGAAAAAGCAGTGAAACATAAACTAGAAATGTAACAAAAGCTGCTATGAGCTATATTAGGGTTCTTGCTTTTAATCAGCCGTTTTCTCTTAGTTATGCTTGATACATTTAAGGATAACATACCAACAATATATAGACATAGTCTAGGAATAATCTAGAACCGTACTACTGGTAGGTTACACGTGTAGAACAATTATAGGAGGGCAATATAGGAAGAACATCTAAACCCTAGCAGCTTTGCACAGTTTGTCATCTTCTGTGTTGCATGGCTCAGCTGGTACTGGTGCATGTACTCCAGGTTTTGGCAGCATGTGCACACTCTTGCTGGACCGTTATGTGGTCATCTTTTCACAAAGACCTTATTTCGTTTAACCCTTAATGCTTACTATAATTAGATGATATTTTGGCTTTCTATCGATGGTTTTAACTATAGCTTCATCTCTATTTATTGGTCTGAACAAGATACAACTCATTTAGAATTTCTCTGTTTGAAAGAAACAATTTGAAAAGGAAATCTTTCTATGATATTCTGTGTATTATATAATTATTTTACGGGCCAATTGTTATAAACATATAAAATTCATAAATTATATTCTAATAAATGATGGATAATTGTAGCAAAATCCTCCTAATCTATGTGTCCTCTTCATATATTTCGTTTGGTAAATAAAAAATTTTGGTGCTTCGTTTGCTTATGTGTCATCCGAGCCTAATATTTACATAAATTAATATTTCTCTTTTTATTTGTATCTAACCTAATTAAATTCTTTTATTATATTTTTCTTTATTCAATACTTTCCTTTTATTCTCTTAATTTAAAAATATAAATAAGTCATATATAATTAGTAAATAAGATCTATATTAGTTATTTTAATTAAAAGACAAAACACATATGAAGTAACTTTAATTAAAAATTTTTTTTTATGAAAATAATTAAATAAATTTTATTAATAATAGAATTTAAAATAATTTTTTTTTGGAGTCTCAAATATTCTATATATGTAAAATATGAACTATTTAAAATAATTTTGGTATGTAAATAAATATTAATAATGTATTCAATCTAAACATAAAAATACTAAATTATATACTAATAATTAATAAAAATTGATTAAACACCAGTACAATGCGACACAGATTGATAGTATGATGGCTTTTGAATATATCAAAGTATTTAACTAATAATTATTAACGAACTTATTCTAAATATTAATATATAAAATGATTTAATAATAATAATTAATAAAATTGATATTCGACACGGGTTTAGAATGTGACACGTTTTAAATTCTTATAAGTATGTAACTAAGATTATTAATGAACTTAATTTGAACATGTACTTATCACAAATGCATTTTATATTTATCTTTTGATAAGTCTCGTGTAATACACGGGGGTTAAACAAGTGTATATTAATGCAAAATTCTTCTAATCTATGTGTCTTCTTCGTATGCTTTGCTTGGATAATAAAAAAAAACTTTGGTACTTCGGTTGCTTATGTGTCATCTGAGCCTAATATATACCTAATTTAATATTTTTATTTTATTGTATCGTGCCTAATTTAATTTTTTGATTATACTTAGCCTAATTTAATAGTTTTCTTTTATTATATTTTGTCTAATTTAATAATTTTCTTTTACACTCCCAAGATAAAAATATAAATAAGTCATATATAGTTAGTAGAAAAAATCTAAATTAATTATTTTAATTAAAAGATAAATTACATATGAACTAATTCTAATTACAAAAAAAATTATTTATGAAATAATTAAATAAATCTTATTTATAATAAAAGTTGAAATAATCTATTTTTAAAATTATAAAATTCAGTATAGGTAAATTATGGTATATTTGCAATAATTGAAGTATGTAACTAAATATTAGTAATGAACTCAATCTAATTATAAAAAAATAAAATTATATAATAATAATTAATTAATATTTATTAGAAAATGACACAATGCGAGAAGGCTTTAGATTATGACACCTTTTGAATTCTTTAAAATAATTAACTAAAATTATTAATAAAATTAATCTAAACATAAAAATATAAAATGAGTTAATAATAGTTAACTAATATATATTAGAGACGGGTTGAAAATGTGACATATTTTGAATATTTGTAAGTATGTAAATATAATTATTAACGAATTTAATCTAAATATTAAAATATAATATTAATTAATAATTATAATAATTATAATAATTAATAAATTGAACAGGACACGGGTTGATAACACATCCTTTTAATTTTTTATTTTAAATTTAAAACTTTGTAATTTTTACAAACACACACACACACACACACACACATACACACACACACACACACACACACATATATATATATATATATATATATATATATATATATATATATATATTATATATATATATATATATATATATATATATATATAGGGTTGGGTTCAAATGAGAACCCGTCATTATATGTGAACCTAGGGACTCATCTTGACCATTAGATTGGATAATCTTGATGGTTGAGATCATGACATGTCAGCATGGTAATAATGTAAAAAAATGCATTAATTAATTAAAAATGGTATTTTGGACATATATCAACGTTTACAAAGAGCACTACATTGTTCTTTGGAAAGCACAATAGATTAAGAAAAAAAACACTACGATTGTATACAAAAAGCATCGCAAATTTCGTCTATAAACTGCAAATTCAAAAATTTGAAATGAAACTCAAATCTTCAACAAACCATAACTTTTTCAAATTTTATTCGTTTTGAATGAAATATATATCAAATTAATCACATTCTCAAGATCTACAATTTAAGATACATATTGCATGTTTTAAAACGTAAAAATTATATATATATATATAATTAAATTAAAAAAAACTGGACTGATTTTAGCATTACAGTACTGTGTAAAAAGCACAATGAACCTGGACATATAATTGCACTGTGCAATATTAGATCTAAGGTCAGGATTAGTCCCTAGGTTCACATATAATGACGGGGTTCTCATTTGAACCAAATCCTATACACACACACACACACACACACACACACACACACACACACACACATATATATATTATATATATATATATATATATATATATATATTCAGTTTAATACACGGGTGTTAAACTAGTAATGCTATATTTATCAAATATTTGTAGATTATACTAGAATATTTTTTAAAATTCTCTCAAAAAAATCCCAAATCCAAAATAAAAAACTTTGGAACAAAATTATCCTCTCATACATTCTTCTTTTTTGTTGAGGAATTTATTCTTGGCAATAATTCTTTTTTTTGTTATTTGCCTTTTTTGGGTACAAAATAAGTTAGAAAACTAGATTTAGGAGTATTTTATATTTCCTAGTTTATGTTTAAAACTTTATTAGTTTCCTATATTGTGTTTAGGATTTGTTTTGTCTTATTTGCCAAGTTTAGGATTTTAAGATTGTCTATTTAAGACATGAGAATCCTAAAGCTTCTCACGACCTTTACGCACGGGATTTTAAGAGAGGACGCACGACGCAAAGCAAGATGCACGAGCAAGACGAAGAACACGAAGATTACTTGGAGCCATTGATCGAGATCGACAAGTTATTCGAAGTTGCGTGACCAATGGAGAAGAGCTTGTTCAACCTAAGCGACAAGTATTAGTATAATGTGTTTTGATACTTTAGTTTTCATATATTACTTAATATTTTTGTATTGATCAAAAAATAAGAAAGTAATATAGTTTTCGGGTTTGTACACCCAATTTCACAAGTACTTTTACTTGTAAACTGAATTTGTTATCTCGTGTTCTTAAGTGTTTATTTCTGCTGCATAATTTTTATTTTACTCTGGTCGATGTTGATAGTCAGTGTTGTTTAACATTGATAACAACATCGTAAATCTGAGACTTATTTCTAAAACCATGGACCTTCAAATTTTACAATTGGCATCTAGAGCGGGTTACTTAACCTTTTAAGTACTAATTCTTATTTTTTAGGTACTATGGACCCTCAAGGCAACCCAAGGCCACCGATCCTCAACGGGGAGAATTATTCTCTCTGGAAACAAAGGATGCGTTGGTACTTAAAGAGCATTGACTAACGTGTTTGGAAGACTGTCCTCCTTGGATGGGAAAAGCCATGTTTTACTGATGGTGAAGGCGAAATCTTCCCCAAAAAGGAAGTAGATTGGACTCCTGAGGAAGCAGCTGCTGCAAACTGGAATTCCAAATGCATCAATACCTTGTGTAGCTATGTAGATGCAAGTTACTACCGAGTCATCAAGAATTACGAGTCATCAAAGGATGCATGGGACGCACTCCAAAGTGTGTGTGAAGGAACAACGAGCGTGAAGAAATCAAGGCTGAGAATGTTGATGTCCACTTTCGAAGCAATGAGAATGGATAACAAGGAGTCGATCATGGACTATGCAATGAGATTATCAGACATCACGAACGAGTGCAGAGAGTTTGGTGAAGCAATAACAAACTCTCGTCTTGTAGGAAAACTGTTGAGATCTAATACGAAGAAATACAATATGAAGGTGGTTGCCATAGAAGAATCTAAAGATGTTGATAACATTGAGTTCAACACCTTAGTTGGAATCCTTAAGCAGTATGAGATGGAACACCTTGGTTCCAACTCAAAAGAGAAGAACATTGCATTTTCCTCCGATACTAATCCAGACAACGATGAAGATGAAGAGGAGTTTGACTTCAATAGAATTCTGAAAAAGATGGAATCCACTACGCTTTGTGAAGATGAATTGTCGTTTGTTACCCAATGTTTCAACAGTTTCTTAAAGAAGAAGAATAACCTTGGAGGTTCAAATACGAAGACCAGGCCACAGATGTCCACGCCAAAATTCATTGGACGTGCTCTTCCCAGATCTCAGTCCACATCTTCAATTCCAAACGCATCCAACCCCACGAGACCACTCAGTGAGGTGCAGTGTCATAAATGTAAAGGTTGGGGACACTAAAAAAATGAGTGTCCTAATACTCTTAGGAAGAAAAGCATGGTTGATACTGATTTCACTGAGGATGTCAATGATTCCAAGACAACTGAACCTGTTCCATCCTTATTTACCCATGTTATTTGGGACGAAGATGTCCATGTTGATATCCTTGAAACCAACATCGTATGCTTAAATATTGAAACCCCTGATTATCATAAGGAGTACGAGCTGCTGAGTGTTGAGCACCAGCAACTGTTTGTCAGTTGGGGAAAATAGGTACTCAAGGTCAAGGATCTCGTGAAAGAAGTAGAGAAATTAACCAAAGAAAAGGCTTATCAGACTGATATAATTGTTCGATTGGAAACATCGCTCACCAAGAAGGATGCTGAGCTATAGAAGGTGAGAACCGAGCTGACGAAGATCCAAGGAACCATATCATATCTGAACAAAGGCAAGGCGAAGCTTCATGAAATCTTAGAGATGAGCTTCCCAGAAACCTCAAAGCATGGAATTGGATTTAAATCGATTCAGCCGTCACATCCCTAAGGTCAAGAGCAGAAATCACCCAAGAGGCACAAGAAGAGAAGAAGACAGTTCATGTGCCATCATTGTGGCGAGCCCGGACACATTCGACCTTTTTGCTGGAAGATCATAGGCGAGAGAAGGAAATTTCAGAGAACTAATGCGGCTGCTAAATCCAATGTTGTTTTTCGTCATACCAACATCAATACGAACACCAGATTCAAAAAAGTATGGGTCAAGAAAAATAACGTAAAGTGTAATATGATCCATACCTCCCTGAAGTCTCACGTCCCTAGAGCCTGGTATTTCAATATTGGCTACTCGAAGCATATGACCGGGTCATAGGAGCTTCTTTCCAACATTGTCAGATTTCGAGGTAGCAAGGTAAAGTATGGTGGAGGCGCAAATGGCCAAATTGTTGGTCAAGGAACTCTCCATGTTCTCGGCGTTGTAACCCTTGAAAATGTGTTGCTGGTATAAGAACTGACTGTAAATTTGATCAGCATAAGTCAACTGTGTGACGGAGGCTTTAGTGTCAAATTCAACAGTGAGAAGTGCGAAGTCTATGAAGAGAATGGTTCATGTATCCTTATTGGACAGCGGACTTCAGATAATTGTTATCAAATCAACAGTGATGCTTTTTGCAAGTTATCACAACTAAGTGATGCTGAGGTGTGGCATTAAAAACTAGGGCATGTCAACTACAAGATGATGGATAGGCTTGCCAAAGAAGAAGCAGTGACTGGGCTTCCTAAGCTAAACACCAAGATCATTCCTGTATGCGAGGCGTGCCAAAAAGGAAAGCGTGACTGGGCTTCCTAAGCTAAACACCAAGATCATTCCTGTATGCGAGGCATGCCAAAAAGTAAAGCAGGTCAGAGTACCACATCCAGTCCAGCAAAGTCTCACCACATCCTCTTGCTTTAAACTCCTTCATATGGATCTCATGGGTCCACTTGAGGTCGAGAGCCTTGGTGGTAAGAGGTATGTTTTAGTTATTGTCGATGATTTTTCTAGGTTTACTTGGGTAGAATTTCTAAAAGAAAAATCTGAAACTTTTGAGGCTTTCAAGAAACTTGCAAAGAAGTTGTGTGTAAGGTTTAATGTCAACATTGCTAGAATTAGAACTTATCACGGAAAATAATTTGAAAATGCATCTTTTTCTAAGTTCTGCACTTCGGAGGGTATAAGTCATGAATTTTCCTCACTTATTACCCTTCAACAAAATGGCATAGCTGAACGTAAGAATAAGACTCTTGCTGAGATGACTAGAACTATGCTCATTTATAATGTCATTGCAAAACGTTTTTGGGCTGAAGCAATGAACACTGCATGTCATATTACAAATAGGTCTTATTTTAGACCAGGGTCATGAGCTACTCCCTATGAGTTGTTGATGGGTAAGAAACCGAACTTGAGCTATTTTCATGTTTTTGGATGTATTTGTTATGTTCTCAATGACAGAAATCATCTAGCTAAACTAGACTCAAAAAGTGATAAGTGCATTTTCATGGGTTATTCCCAAAACAGTCATGCATATAGGTTGTTTAACCTTAGAACTAGAAGCATGTTTGAGTCATTTAATGTCAAGTTCGACGATCTAACGAGTGCAGTCAAACCTACCGAGGATAATGATCTGGTTTATCATCAAAATCCTCAAGAAAATATCACTCCTCCTTCAGATGATAGTGCAGGTATTGAGAACAGAGATGCAGGTGCTGAACTCAGAGATTTGAGTGATGTTGGTACCAATGTTGATACTGGGATACCAACATAAGAACCAACATCAAGACAAGTTGCAGAATCAAATTCTGATTCAGAGGACGAAGATCCAGCTGATCCCATTGATCTTCATCAGAGAGATATCCCATCCAGGATTCAGAAAAACCACCCCGTGGGCCAAATTATCGGTGATTTAGACGAAAGGAGTACAAGACAGAGACAGATTAATTTCAAGGAGATGGTCAGGTACGTGTGTCTGTCTACAAATTGTTCGAAGATTCATGAATCCTTGTACCTTTCTAAAATAGAGCCCAAGCGAGTGGAGGATGCGCTTAAGGATGAGTTCTGGATTCGTCCAATGCAAGAAGAGCTGGACCAGTTCGCCAAAACCGACATTTGGGATTTAGTGCCACGATCAGAAAATTCCCATGTGACGGGAACAAAGTGGATATTCAAGAACAAGACTAATGAGGCTGACAACAATGTGAGGAACAAAGCTCGACTGGTTGCGCAAGGGTATACTCAAATTGAAGGAATCGATTTTGATGAAACTTTTGCCCCTGTTGCCCGCATTGAGTCGGTAAGGCTTTTGCTTTTTGTTGCTTGTTATATGAAGATTTCATTGCATCAAATGGACATTAAGAGCGCTTTTTTAAATGGAGTCTTAAGTGAAGAAGTTTATGTTGAGCAGCCTAAAGGATTTGTGGATCCTCAAAAACTAAATTTTGTTTTAAAACTGAAAAAGGCTCCTTATGGTTTAAAGCAAGCTCCAAGAGCTTGGTATGAAAGGCTAACTCAACATTTGCTTTATTTGAACTTTAGACGAGGGGAAGTTGATAAAACCTTGTTCCTTCTTAAATCCAATAAGCACATCTTAATCGTCCAAATTTATGTGGATGATATTATTTTTGGATCCACTACCGAGCATATGGTCTAGGAGTTTGTTACTCGGATGTCCGATACATTCGAGATGAGCATGGAAGGTAACCTTTCATATTTTCTTGGTTTACAAATCAAACAACTTGATGATGGTATTTTCCTTTCCCATGCTAAATATGCTAAGAACTTAGTAAAAAAGTTTGGTTTAGAAAGTGAAACCCACAAGAAAATGCCACTGGGAAAAATTGTGAAGCTGTCGAGAGACGATGTTGGTAAGGGTGTTGATAACACCATGTATATAAGTATGATAGGGAGTTTGTTGTATTTGACAGCAAGTAGACCAGATATTATGTATAGTGTGTGCTTATGTGCTAGATATCAATCTAATCCAAAAGAGTCACACTTAAAAGAACTTAAAAGAATAATAAGGTATATTGCTGGTACAACTGAACTAGGTGTGTGGTACACAAAAGATATTGGTACTGATCTTGTAGGGTACACTGATTCTGATTTGGTTGGAGACGTGGTAGATAGAAAGAGTACTACTGGGGAGTGTTTTTTTCTGGGTAACAATTTAATCTCTTGGTACAGCAAGAAGAAAAATTGTAGTTCTCTTTATACAGCTGAAGCCGAGTACATTGCAGCTGGAAGTGCGTGCACATAATTACTGTGGATGAACCAGATGATAGAGGACTACGGTCTGCACAGTAGTATCTTGACCGTGCCGTGTGACAATTCGAGTGCCATCGACATCTCCAAAAATCCAGTCCAGCATTCTCGAATCAAACACATTGACATAAGGTACCACTTTATTCGAGACCTAGTTGAGAGGAAGATTATTAGCCTTGAGCATATTGGAACAGATAATCAGCTTGCTGACATCTTCACTAAGGCATTAGATTTCGAGACCTTCTCGCGTTTGAGAAGAGATCTCGGTATGTGCATTGTCTAAACCAATGTTGGTTTGTGATGTTGTGACACCCAATATCAACATCAGTCACAACATCTGTATACTTTTACATGCATTTTATCTTTCTTTTCATACATAATCCTAATGCATTGAGTTTGATTGAAAGTGTGATAAGGTCCTGTGTTGCAATAAAAGTGATGGCAAAAAGAACCAACCTCTTCAATTAGATGATTGTGGGATTTACCTGCAGAAACTGGTTTTCTCCCAGGTCCAAAAACAAGAGGTTTTTAACATCAATTGCTGAAGATTAAAAGATTCAAATCCCTTCAAGGATGAAGAAAATCTGGATACAAAATGATCCAATCTTTAAATATCACCTTCTTGAGAGATCTTGACGTAGTCATTAACTTGGGTTAAGGGGTAAGTTTCCATTAACTTCACCTAAGGCAATGTTGGTTTATAATGTTGTCAGTAGTAAAAAGCAACATTGAATCAAGTCACTGAAATCATAATGTGTTTTTATATATTTTTAGGTCATGAATTTTATGCATTCCGTAGGACACTCATACTTTGTGAAGATACCATCTTGATGTGCGTACTGTTGCTTGTGTTCTTGTGTTTTGTGAAATCTCTTAATTTTGTTTTGAATTGAGCTAACTAAGTGTCTCAGTGGAGTTAAGATCGGACGGCTGGACAGGTAATGACGAGGTGAATTTGGTGAGTGAAAATTAACATTGTACAAGATTGGTACTACTGGGCTGATAGTTCATTAAATCTAGCTATGTATTTTCGGCCGATTTTGTAACTTGAGTTGTGCAACTTTTTTTTAAAAAAAAGGGGATATGATGGGTGTAGTGGATGTGATCTGTTGCCTTAATTAAGGGGGAGTGGTGTTATTTCAGAAGGAAATAAAAATCGAATTTTTAGGCCCAAAAATCCGCTGGGGGTAAATTTAGGGTTCTTTCTTTTTATTTCCTATTTTTCTCTCTCCTTCAACGGTCATTTTTTTGGGGGGGATAAATACCTGATCTGATTTTACCGTTTGATCACTTTCCCACTTACCCCTGCGCTTACAACTCTCCAGCTCTTACAACACCCTTCTCTCTTCTTCGATTTTGGTTTGTGTATTTCTATGTGATGTTCAAGATGACAGACCAATCCTCACCGTCAAAGGTTCCTGAACTGCCTGCCGACGTACGCCGTTCCGGCGAATAGGGTCCCGCGCCCATTCCTAAGGTTGGTGGCCTGGACATACGAGAAGAAATTGGTGGTGGTTCCTCTTCCATCCCACCACCGGTATCAACATCACCACCACCGTTGTCGGCGCATGCTTCTCAAGCCGTTGTTCTAATTCCGCCGCCGATTGACGCCACGCCTTTAGCGCAAGTGATCCCAGGACAGCCCGGGAATGAAATTGATGTTGATGATCCCCCCCAATTTGGCATTTGTTGCTGAAACTTTTGGGTGCGTGAGGAATCCTACTTTGAAAAGGTCGAGGCGCCTGCGCAATATTCCGACCCTGATGATGAAGATTTTATTCCCACTGCTCCGGTTGAAGGGTTCGAGTTGCCGCTTTCTTCTGCCCCGAGTCTGCCGGAAAAGAGGTTTACTCGCCGGAAACAGCTTGTGAGGAAGGCCGACAGGAGACCTATCCCGGCGAAAGTCAAGGTTTCTCCTGGCTCTACTGCGACAGAATATTCATCCCCTCTCTACACTATTTTGGATTTTATCACCGGTGAAGTCACTAGCTCCGCCAAACTGCCTACCGATGTTCCTCCTTCGTCTCCGGTTCATGAGGATCAACCTGCATTTGATCCAGATTTATTTGAGCATTCCCCTGATTCCTCCTTGGATGTACCACTTCGAGATTTTCTTAATGCTTGCAGGAAGGACAAGAAGAAAAAGAAAGTTGCTGAGGAGGTCGATGTTGCTCCCCATGTTGGTTCCTCTATACCAACATCACATCATTCACCGTCTGTTTCATCCTCCAGCGCTGCCTCTATTCCGACTGGTTCTCGTGCACCTACGCCGATTTCTTCCGACGCCTGTGCTCACTCCCAGTCCTCCACGGACACTCCTACTCTGGTCCTTGATCTTGAGGACATGGAACCTTTTTCGGAGAAGTTTCTGACTGCTGAAGCTGCCGAGTTGTTTGATGAGTACCGGACCTGCCACATTATTGTAGAGCGCCGTGTCCCCGTTGAGTTGTTTGAGAGGCACAATTTGATTGCCTACTTCCAGCACAAAGGTATATATTCCATAGTCTCCACTGCCATGACATTTGTCCGGGATGTTGTGGTTGAGTTTTATGCAAATTTGTTGCCGTCTGTTATCGATTCAAACTCTGTGAACTATGGCAAAGTGTTTGTGCGTGGTAGAGTGTTTAGTTTCACCCATGATTTAATTGATGAATTGTTTGGCAATGAGCCATATCGAGGTGATTCTACTGTGGATAATATGGATGAGGTTATTTCTTTTTTGTCGAGTGGTATAGTGCTTACATGGTTTGAACAGTTGCCGAGCACTAGGCTCTCTTCTCTCTACTCTATCTTGCACAAGGTGGCCATTTGCAACTGGGTTTCCTCCAAGAATACTACATGTGTCACTCGGCCTCAGGCCCAATTTTTGTACTGGCTTGGACGGGGAATCAAGTACAGTTTCGGGCAGCATGTTTTTGATATTGTTTCGAGGTTTGCTACCATCAGGTCAACTGTGTCGTTGTGCTTTCCCTCTTTAATTTTTAGCCTACTTGAGAATCAGGGCTCGGAGCTTCGTCCCGATGATGTGCTCACGGGTGAAGCAGATTGGTTTGCTTTGAGGGGCCAGCATACTACAAGTGCTAGAGTTATTGATTTGCCGTGGCAAGTGTTGGGTTCGCTATAATCGTACGGGGCCTACGCAGCGAAATTTAAAATTTTTAAAATTATTAAAACAAATATATATATCAAATATATATACTAAGTCCCATTAGATTTTGTAAGCGATATTAACGATCGTCATTTTCTATTATTTTGTATCGAATACAAATATTTTGATTCTTATAAAAATAAATAAATTAACACCTCTCGATTAATTTCTTCAAGCAACGATTGAGAGGGAATCAATTCTCGGTTATGTGGCTAACAACGAAACTTCTCGCCGTAGGGATCTAAGCGTATCCCCTCTAATTGAGTCCACCTTTTGATTGCGACACCGGAAAAATCCTTCGCTAGTAGAATTGTTCCGTTTTCAAATTGGTTAAAGGAATAATAATTAATCCAACAATCAATAATTGATTGAAGATTAATTATCGTAGATGAGAATTACTAATTAATTATCATCCTACAATTGAAGACTTAAAATAAAAAAGAAAAAGAAATTTGTTTTCTGTTTTCGAAAGTCGCCTCACTCCTTATTATTTAAAACCTTGTTGGTTTTGTTTTTATTTTCTTTTGTGAAAAATCATGAAGCAGGCATGCGGCTGCTCTTTACATATATATGTATATATATATATATATATACTTATTAGGTTAATTAGTTTAGGTCTAATCTTAATTAGTTAATTAATTAATTAAGAAAAGAATTCTTCTCCAAGTCATCCGTCCCCTTATTAAAACAAAGAGTATGACTTATTCTCAATTACCTTTTATATAAATATATATATATATATATATATATATATTTATATTATATACAAATATATAATATAAATTAATTTTATTCTAAAGTTTTCAATTATTCTAGTGGGCTTCTACAATTAGGGCCTACTAGAAAAAATACATGGACTTGGATTTAAAATCCAACTAATTAATTAATTCAATTAATTAACTAATCCCATGAATTTAAAT
>BMAC01000003.1:1554216-1576095 GCA_014905375.1 Phtheirospermum japonicum | reverse complement strand
GCTGTCGGCGAAGCCTGGCGGACGGCTACTGCGACGGGCGGCTTCCGGCAGGTGACGAGCGAACGGATGGGCTGGGGTGGGGTTTGTGGACGGACGGCAAGCGGCAACGCGAACGGCAGGGCTTGGCAACTGAACGGCGACGGCGAGCGAACGGCAGGGCTTGGCGTGCAGCGGCGAGCCAACGGCTCAGTTGTCATTAGTTTCCCGTCTCATGAATTTGAAATCAGAGAATCACATGTCTCAAAAGTGTTATGATCAATTGAGTGAATTAATCAAGGAGATTGTACCGAAAGAGAATCTCGTACTCGATAACTTCTACAACAGTAATAAGTTGTTAAGGGGTATGGGCTTACCGGTCGAGAAGAAAGACTGCTGCAAGAATAATTGTATGATCTACTGGGGAGACGATTCTGATTTGACAAGTTGCAAATTCTGCAATGAAYCTCGGTTTAAACCTGTTCTTCATGGAAAAACAAAACGACAGAAGGCTCTTGTCGCGTACAAGAAGATGTACTATTTTCCATTAACTCCTCGTCTACAGAGGTTGTACGCATCTAATGCCACAGCGAAAGATATGAGATGGCATGCTGAACATGTGGTTTAAGACAATGTTATGCGCCACCCATCCGACTCAGAAGCTTGGAAACATTTCAACGACACTAATCCAAGATTTGCGGCTGAAAGTCGAAACGTGAGACTGGGTCTTTGTACAGATGGTTTTAAACCATTTGGAAGCTTTGGAGCACAATACTCATCGTGGCCCGTCATAGTCACACCCTACAACTTGCCTCCTTGGATGTGCATGAAAGAACAGTTCATGTTCCTGAGCGTTCTTGTACCGGGGCCAAAGAATCCAAAAGACAAACTTGATGTGTTTCTGCAACCCCTAATCCATGAATTGAATCAGTTGTGGACGGTTGGGGCTCCCTCGTACGATATATCTAATAAATAAAATTTTCAATTACGAGCAGCTCTTATGTGGACAATCAGCGATTTCCCTGCATATTCTATGTTGTCCGGATGGAGTACGGCCGATCAAAAACTTGTCCTTACTGTATGGAATGGTCGGACGCCTTCACTCTTAAGTTCAGTGGGAAGCAATCGTGGTTCGACAATCACCGAAAATTCGTTGAGCATGATCACCATTTTCGAAAAGATAAATGATGATTTCGAAAAAGAAGATCTGTCGATAGTCCACCGCATAGAAAGATTGGGGCTTCTGAAAGTCACTGAACTGGATGCAGCATGAGTTAACGCGCAAATATCCCGAACGTCTGGTTGGAGAAAACGAAGCATTTTCTGGGATCTACCATATTGGAGGACAATTCGTAACAATTTAGATGTTATGCACATCGAAAAGAATGTGTTTGACAATGTTTTCAATACGGTGATGAATATCAAAGGGAAGACCAAGGACACGCTTAGGGAAGAGTTGAATGAGTATTGTAATCGCCCAGAGTTGGCGCCAGATGGGTCAGGAAAGTGTCCTAAAGTCTGTTACACACTTGACAAGCCGTCGAAAGCTGCAGTTTGCGATTGGGTAAAATCTCTTCGATTTCCAAATGGGTACGCATCAAATTTGGGGCGTTGCGTCGACAAGAAGGAATCTCATTTGATCGGGATGAAGAGTCATGATTGTCATGTATTCATGCAGAGGTTGATACCAATAGCCTTTCGTGAACTGCTTCCTCCGAACGTGTGGAAGGCTCTAACCGAATTGAGTTTGTTTTTCAAACATATCACATCAACAGTCATTCGCACAGAAGATATGATTCGACTTGAGCGTGACATTCCGTTAATATTGTGTCAAATGGAACTTATCTTCCCTCCAAGTTTTTTTGACTCGATGGAGCATCTGCCCGTTCATCTTGTGTATGAAGCGAGAATTGCTGGCCCAATACAGTATAGATGGATGTACCCGTTCAAGAGGTATCTTCGCAAACTAAAGAACAGCATGAAAAATAAGGCGAGTGTGGAAGGGTCAATAGCAAACGCATATCTGGTCGACGAGGCTTCAAATTTTAGTTCGTACTATTTTGAAGATCACGTTTCAACTAAAAGAACAAATATGCCTAGAAATGACGACGGTCAGAATTGTGTCGATGATGGCGATGAAATTCCCTCGGTGTTTAAAAAATGTGGAGAGACGTTTGGTACGAAGGGAGAAATATTTCTAAGCGAAAAAGAATACAACACCGCAAGGATATACGTGTTGCTAAATTTTGTGGAGGTCAAAGAATATGTTAGGTACGAATACTCATTCCAATTTATACATATACATAAATGTACTAATACTTTTTTCCTCAATTGTGTAACGTTATATGTAGTATTTACACGAAGAGCATTCAACGTCTCCACCCAAACATTAATGAAGATCGGATCAACGAACAATTGGAAAATGAATTTGCCAATTGGTTCAAACATTATATAAGACGTTCGATACCGAGATGCATATCATATAATTATGGTATCTATTTATATAATATATTTCCAAAATTAAAAATAATTTGTCAATTTCATAGGCTAGAGATCGTTCGAACAATGTGATTGACGAGAACATTAGGAGTCTAGCTGAGGGTCCATCAAGATGTGTGAAAACGTATACTGGATGTAAGATAAATGGTTATAGATTTCACACATTGGAGCTCGGATCTAACAAAGCAACATCGAGCAGTGGAGTATGTATTAAAGGGTCAACTATTGGGGCCACCGAATATGATTATTACGGTCGTCTCATAGAAATTGTGCAACTCGAATACACCGGCCAAATGAAGAAAAACACACTATTGTTCAATTGCGAATTGTTTGATCCAACAAGTGCAGGCACAAAAGTCCATCCAAATTAAAAGATTGTCGATATCAATCATAAGCGTAGGTTCAACCGATATGAACCTTTTGTACTTGCTTCCCAAGCTGTACAAGTATACTACTGTGCATACCCAAGCTTGAGACGAGACAAATTGGACTGGTGGGAAACGTGTAAGATTAAGGCGAGATCAAATGTTGAGTTTGTCGAGCCTCTACCAGAAGAATAATTTCAAAAGGAAGCTATAGATACACGCAGTCCGATTCAACTCGATGATGTTGATTTTCAGTTGCACGACCTCAATGATAATTACGTGGAGGAACCTGGTAATAACGAGACAAATGATGATACAGAAGAAGAGTTACTTACAGATCAAGATACGGATGAAGATGAGTTTGATGATACATTTAATAGCGAAAGTGCTTAGTTTGGTTGAAATATATGTAATTTATTCTTATTGTAAAACACACTTTTTTTATAACTACCTTTTTTGTATACTAGTATTCTGTAAAATGCTCGTATTATTATCTAATAATTTTATCAGATGACATTGCGTCGAGGATCCGGTAGCGTAGGTCGATCAGATATGGGATCGGCTAATCATTTAGCTAATTTCGACAACGACTACATGGGTCTCGGTAGTGATCATCCGGCGATGCAGACCTCGATGCAGACACCGACGTCGCGTACACCATCACAGACCCCATCCGACGTGGGTACATCACGGACCCGACGACAGTTGGTCGCACCGCAGAAGGGTATGGTTCAGGTTTATATTGCAGGGGCGAAGTAAGAAAATCAATGATTTTTAATTATCATTATGATTAAATTTATTCGTCAAAAAATAAAAACACAATTGAATACAGGCTGCACAGCACAGGGGGGAGGGTGGCCACTATACTCCGTACGATCTTTGAGAGGGATCTCCATCCCGACGGGTGGTGCTATAAGGCGGTCCCTAAGGAGACTAAGACATTCTGGTGGGAGATGTTTAAGGTAATTATTATTTTGTGTTCAAATTTGTTAGTATTTACCGTAAAAACACAATCATATGTTTCAATTAAATTGTAATTATTGTTTTATTTTGTAGGAGGTTTGTTATTGGGACCCGGAGGAGTACAGTGAGAAAGACATACGAAAGGTATTTTTTCCGATAATCGGGGACCTTTACGGGAAGAAGCTTAACGAGTAGAAGCAACATATTGCCTCCCATGGTGGTGGTCGGCCGGAGTGCCTGACTGAGGAGGTTCTGAGGTAAACGATTCTGTTATGTGATTTTTTATTAAATTAAAATTTTTTATTTATAGCATATAAATTATATCGTATCTTATATATCATCCATTTCAACTAGCGCTTGGAAGGTTGAGTGGGATAAGCCCGAGAACAAGGCCAAATCCGAGCAGTGCAGCAAGAACAGAAGGAGCGAGCCTGTTGGGCCGGGGACTCGGATGTCGAAGCACAGGTGGGGTGCTAGATCTACTATCGACCATGCTTTGGATATAGTAAGTGATTTTAGAATATAATAATATAATATTTATTTGTTTAATTTTAATGTTAATTATTTGAGAATTCTATTTGAATACAGTAGCGGGAGACAGGTGCGCCGGCTACGTGCTACGATCTTTTTAAACGTACGCACCAAAAGAAAGACGGTGCATGGGTCGATAGGAGATCTACTAATATTAATGTGAGTCTCTTTCTTATTTTTAACTTATTCTTTGATTTTAATGTAAAGTTTTAATAACGAGTTGTATTTCAGGAGGAGTACGAGCGACATCTGACCCAGGAACACGAACGTGCGTTTTCCCAAGAGGAGAGTAACGAGGTTGACTAGGACTAGGTTTTCCTCGGCGTCGACGGGTTGAGCAAGGGACGGCTTTACGGCACCGGCGCGTATGGGAAGATAGTGGCTGCTACGAAGGGTTTATTGAAGGGCGGCTCTTCCACCTCCTCCCGGGCTGATAGGAGCCACATGAGAGAGCTCGAGGAGCAGGTCGAGGCTCAGAGGTCGCAGCTCGAGGCGTTGCAGCAGTAGGCAGACGAGGAGAGGCGACAACGTGCGGAGGAGGCAGCCGAGGAAAGGCGACAATGTGCGGAGGAGCACCGGCTGCAGGAGGAATTTTGGGCGCGCATGGCTGCACAGATGGCACAGATGGCTGAGATGTATGCTCGTGTCCAGCAGGAGTTGCCTCCTCCCCATCAGCAGCAGCAGCAGCCCCCTCCCCATCAGCAGTACCCCCCTCCCCATCCATAGAACATTTTTACGGTTCATATAAACTTTGTTTACTGTGTCGATCAAACGCATGTAATTATTCTTAAATTTTCAAATTTTTTTTATAATAATTGGTTTATTTATTTGTCTTTTCTTTAATTACTTTTTTCAAATTCTTGGAAATTTTAATATTTTAACAGGCATTAAAATTAAAAATTAAAAATTAAAAATTAATAAAAAAAAATAAATCCGAGGGGAAAATCCCTCGGAAATCCCTCGAAAACAAAAAATATAAAAAAAACAAAAAAAAACGAGGGGATATTCCCTCGGAAATCCCTCGAAAATAGAAAAATCCGAGGGCAACAAATCCCTCGGTTTTCCGAGGGAACAATATTTCCTATTTCCGAAGGAAACAAATCCCTCGAAATTCCGGGGGAAAAAAGATCCCTCGGAATTTCGAGGGATTTGTTTCCCTCGAAAATAGGAAATATCCGAGGGAAATATTCCCTCGGATTTTCCTCAAAATTCCGAGGGATTGCACGGAGATGTTTCCGAAGGAAAATATTCCTCGAAATTCCCTCGATTTCATATTTCCAAGGGAAATATTCCCTCGAAACAAAATTTCGAGGAGCGTTTTTTCGAGGGAAATTTTCCCTCGATTTGTCCAAAACCGAGGGATTTTCCCTTAAAACCGAGTGAAAAATTCTTCGAAAATTTCGATTTTTTTTTTGTAGTGTATGCCAATATATGCACTGCCCTCTCAGCACTCACTGGCGAGCTGTCAAGAGAATTCTACGATATCTTGCTGGTACCACTTCTTATTGGCTAACCTACAGTAAAACCTCATTCTTTGCTCTGACAGGTTTTTCAGACTCTGACTTGGCTGGTGATTTGGATGACAGAAAATCCATCACTGGTTTTTCTATGTTTCTAGGTCGCAATATTGTCTCCTGGTGTTCTAAGAAGCAGACCTCTGTTTCGAGGTCCAGCACTGAGGCTGAATATCGCAGTCTTGCTCATGCTACTGCTGCGTTGGTTTGGATCCGCTCCTTGCTAAGCGAGCTTCAGGTCACTCTTCCCGCTGTTCCCACAATTTGGGTCGATAATCAAAGTGCTATTGTTGTTGCCTCCAATCCTGTTCTTCATGCTCGTACGAAGCACTTTGAATTAGATCTTCACTTTGTTCGCGACCTCATTGCAAAGAAATCGCTGCAGGTTCGGTTTGTCCCTTCTATTGATCAGACTGTCGATGTATTCACCAAACCACTATCTCATCAATTCTTTGCTCGGCTTCGGAACAAGCTCTTTGTTCTTCCTATCGCCGCACTCGCATTAAGGGGGGATAATAGAGAGCGACCTGATAAGTTTAGGTCGCCTGGTCATAAATTGCTTAGCGACCTGAAGAAGGATGTAGTGCCAGGTCGCAAGTTTGGTGACCTCTCAGGTCGCACGGAGGTCGAACGTACTACTAACAATGGGTTTCAGATGACGAAAACCTACCCGACATCAGCTGATGTCGTCAGCCTTAATCCAGAACATCCAGCTGTTAGGATGTACTGTAGCATAGTAACTACAGGATTTGAATTAATGTAATGTAACAGTCTTAGCCACATATTATAGGGTTTCCTTTACTATATATAGTGGCGACATTCCCTGATGTAATTATGAAGTGTTGAATTAATGAAATCTCAGTAAAAAAAGTTGAATACAAAATATTTCTAAATATGTGTTCTTTACTTTCTTTCATTCAAAACCTCCAAGTCATCTGGCGGCAGCAACTCGAGAGTCACGTCGTTGTCTTCTTCTAGTGAAAAGAGAGGTTCGGGGAATAAAAACTCGGGGGTTGTTAGGTCAAAGCTAAACGTCGTTGGATTTAGGGGTCGGAGCGGTGTGAAGGCCGGTTGACATGCAATGGATGGTCGAGGCTAGCGTGATTATTTTTCTTGATGTATTATATTATCGGGTTTTATTTTTCGTGATTATTTTATTTTCGTGATTATATTTTTGGAGAAAAAGAAAGAGAAAAGCAGAATAAACAAACATATGGAATTTGCACTAACACTACAATAAAAATCTTGATATAGCCAATCACACTGAAACTAAGCAACAAATAAAAAGATTTCAAACCCCCCCAATCATCACCTCCATGGAATCGGAAGCGCGGGCTTGCTTTTAGCAGGCGCAACGGCGTTTTCTTTGGAGTCATAAATAATCACTCCCGAGAAGTCCGGAAGCTGGCATTTCCCTCCCATGAGTATATTCTTCCTCCACAGAGAGCCATCACCGCTGCAAGTGCTCGGGTCGACATGATCAAATTGGTAGCCGGTTATCTCTTCTTGGTTGAGTTGGATGACGGGTTCATGATTTCCATAGCCGTAGCACGATTTCCATCTTCGCCAACGTCTTGAATGGCTAGCACACATGAACAAAGCCAATGCACACAAAATGAAAGTGCAAGTGCCAAAGCCCGTGCGTGCGATGCTAAGTGGCTGGTGTTTCGAGGGGATCATGACTATATGTCTAGCCATGAGAGTGTATTATATTCTGTTATGTGTTCATAAATTATTTCAGTTTTATAGATAGGTAGTGAATGGAGTTGTTATATATGGGGTTGTTGAGTTTGGAGGATTTGTTGTGTGGTTAGGTTTTTATTGTTTTGTTTTCTTATTGAATTGGTTAATGGCATTGGTCATTATCACCAATTGAAATCCTATTATCCCATTTAGTATATCATTTTTTATAAAATACGACAAGTTACTGTAATACACTAAAACGTCATTAATTCTTGATACTGGATTAAATAATAATTATAATTTCAATTAAATAATAAACTTCATCCAAGAAAGGCTTATATTTATTTAACAAGGACTCTAATAGAGAGCGAACCTGATAAGCCCAGGTCGCCTGGTCATAAACTACTTAGCGACCTCAAGAAGAGTGCAGTGACAGGTCGCACTGTTGGCGACCTAATGCCTGGCGACCTGGTGTTGAGCGCAGTGCCAGGTCGCATGATTGGTGACCTCTCAGGTCGCACGTTCGGTCGCTCAAAGGTCGAGCGTACTACCAACAATGAGTCGCAAATGAGGACAACCTACACTGCCCAGTCCAATGCAAAGAACAGCCTCAACACTTCAGCGAGCTCCTACTATGCCTATCCTGTGGACTCAATCCATTGATCCCTCTGCCTTATCGCTGTCAGATTCATGCAGCGATGCGAGCTGGTATGCTGACTCTGGAGCCTCTAATCATGTCACAAATGATCTTGCTAATCTCAACATGGCCTCAGAATTTCAAGGAAATAACAAGGTTCAAGTAGGAAATGGATCAGGTTTGTGTATTTCTCATATTGGTAATTCACAGTTCCATTCCAGCAACAAATCCTTTTTACTCAAAAAACTTCTTCATGTACCGCACATTACTGAAAACCTCATCAGTGTCTCTCAATTCGCTCAAGATAATTCTGTTTACTTTGAATTTCATCCTACTTCTTGCTATGTAAAGGACCAGGTTACACATCAAATTCTTCTCCGAGGCTCTCTTAGGAATGGTCTCTACAAGTTTGACATCCAGCTCGCCAACTCCTCCAGCTCGCCCAACCTCAGCTCGCACTCAACCACATCTACCTCCTTCATGAAACAACATCCTAGTGTCTTCGTCACTGAGTCCAGTGATTCGAATAAAGAAACTACTCTACAGTTGTGTCATCTTAGATTAGGGCATCCTGCCAATAATGTATTACAAGAAGTTCTCAAAACCTGTAATCTTTCTATTTCCAATATTAATAAATTTATCTTTTCTACTTGTTGTGCTTGTCTTCAGGGTAAAAGTCATAAATTACCTTTTTCTCCTTCGGAGACCGAATACACAAAACCCTTTGATCTTGTACATACTGATGTTTGGGTCCTGCTCCTGTCAAATCCTCAAATGGATTCTCCTATTATGTTTCCTTTATTGACCATTATACTTGATATACCTGGATCTATTTGCTAAAGCATAAATCTGATGTGCTCGCTGCCTTCTCTCACCTGCAAAATCTTATCCTTACTCAGTTTAATTCCAAAATTAAGTCGGTACAAAGTGATGGAGGGGGGGAATTTATAGCCCTTACAAATCTGTTTCACTCCTCAGGGATACACCACAGAATCTCTTGTCCCTACACACCTCAACAAAATGTCCTTGCTGAAAGAAAACATAGACACATTGTTGAAAAAGGTCTCTCTCTCCTCTCCCACTCTCATCTACCTATCAAATACTGGGATGATGCCTTCACCACTGCTGTCTATCTCATAAATCGATTACCGTCTAAAATCACTCAGCACAAAAGTCCTCATCAGCTTCTACGAAATCAAGTTCCCAACTATGCCCATCTCAAACCCTTTGGTGTCTCTGTTACCCTCATCTTAGACCGCTAAATAAACACAAGCTTCAGTTCAGGTCGCTTCCTAGTACATTTCTTGGTTATAGTGAACACTATAAGGGTTTCAAAGTCCTACTACCAGATAACAAAGTTATAATCACCAGACATGTGATCTTTGACGAGCTCAAATTTCCCTTCTCTAAAACCTCTGAACCTCATTACTGCTCCAACGTTCAACCATCGATCCTTGGTCCACCTCCTATATCACAAGCGACCTCGCCATATGCGTCAGCGAGCTCCACACATGTGCCTGCGACCTCCTCACAACCACGTGCGACCTCTCCACAACCATGTGCGACCTCATCACACTCACCTACGACCTCCACACGGTCTCATGATCAGACCTCCATACTTGGTCCACCTCCCAGTCCTCCCCATCAACCAATCCCACTTTCCTCTGTCCAATCTAGCCCGTCTACTATTCCTCTTACTGTTGAATTACCAATTATGGGCTCTCCGCATGCCTCTTCCTCGTACTAACCCTCTTGCAGGTACGCACCATATGGTCACACGGGCTAAGGCAGGTATTTACAAGCCTAGGGTGCTCAGTACTCAGCTTCTTGATTTTAAGGAGCCCTCCTCCTATGTTGAGGCTTTAGCTCATCCCAAGTGGAAGGCGGCTATGAGTGAGGAGTATGCAGCTCTTCTTAAAAATCAGACATGGTCCCTTTCTGAGCTACCTACGGGAAGTCCTTGATTGGTTGCAAATGGGTGTTCAAATTAAAGCCTCATGCTGATGGTTCTGTTGCTCGTTATAAAGCCATATTGGTAGCCAAAGGATACAGTCAGGTGCCCGGATTTGATTTTTCTGAAACTTTCAGCCCGGTTGTTAAAGCTACAACTATCCGAGTTGTGTTCTCCATTGCCGTCAACTATAATTGGTCGGTTCAACAATTGGATGTCAATAATGCCTTTCTACATGGCGACCTGGACCGCGAAATCTTCATGGCTCATCCACCTTGTTTTGAACAGGAAGGTACCAGTCTTCTGGTGTGTCGATTGTCAAAAGCTATTTACGGGCTTAAACAGGCCCCTCGTGTTTGGTTTGGAAAATTACGAGCTGTTCTTATTGGTTTTGGTTTCTCTGCTTCTCGAGCTGATAGCTCTCTCTTCTACTCCCACAACTCCTCAGGCTGCATCTGGGTCTTAGTATATGTTGACGACATTCTTGTCACTGGCAGCGACAAGGTTGGAATTTCGCGACTCATTAATCACCTTGATTCCACCTTCTCTCTAAAGAATCTYGGTGAACTGCATCATTTTCTTGGCATTGAGGTCACGCCCATTGCTCGCGGTCTACATTTGAACCAAGGCAAGTACATTTCAACTCTTCTTGAGAGAGCAGGTATGTCTGGAGCTAAGGCTACACCTACACCAATGGTTGTCTCCCCTGTTCTCTCGAAATCCCAAGGCGAGCCCACAGTTGATCCAACATTTTACCGTAGTATTATTGGCGCACTTCAGTATATCACTATTACTCGCCCTGATATCTCCTACAGTGTGAACAAAGTGTGTCAATATATGCATTGTCCTCTCAGCACTCATTGGCGAGCTGTCAAGCGAATTCTACGATATCTTGCTGGTACCACTTCTTATGGGCTCACCTACACTAAAACCTCATCCTTTATTCTGACAAATTTTTCAGACTCCGACTGGGCTGGTGATCTGGATGACAGAAAATATGTCACTGGTTTTTGTATTCTTCTAGGTCGCAATATTGTCTCCTGGTGTTCTAAGAAGCAGACCTCTGTTTCAAGGTCCAGCACTGAGGCTGAATATCGCAGTCTTGCTCATGCTACTGCTGAGATGGTTTGGATCCGCTCCTTGCTCAGCGAGCTTCAGGTCACGCTTCCCGCTGTTCCCACAATTTGGGTCGATAATCAGAGTGCTATTTCTGTTGCCTCCAATCCTGTTCTACATGCTCGCACGAAGCACTTTGAATTGGATCTTCACTTTGTTCGCGACCTCATTGCCAAGAAATCGCTACAAGTTCGGTTTGTCCCCTCCATTGATCAGACTGCGGATGTCTTCACCAAACCTCTATCTCATCAATTCTTTGCTCGGCTACGAAACAAACTCTCCGTTGTTCCACTCGCCGCCCTCGAATTGAGGGGGGATAATAGAGAGCGACCTGATAAGCGCCCAGGTCGCCTGGTCATAAACTACATAGCGACCTCAAGAAGAGTGCAGTGCCAGGTCGCACTGTTGGCGACCTAATGCCTGGCGACCTGGTGTTGAGCGCAGTGCCAGGTCGCATGATTGGTGACCTCTCAGGTCGCACGTTCGGTCGCTCAAAGGTCGAGCGTACTACCAACAATGAGTCGCAGATGAGGACAACCTACCTGACGTCAGCTGATGGTGTCAGCCCCAATTCAGTACATCCAGCTGTTAGGATGTACTGTAGCAATAGTAACCACATGATTTAAATTAATGTACTGTAGCAGTTCTAGCCACATATTTTAGGTTTACCTTTACTAGAAATAGTGGCACATTCCCTGATGTAATTATGCAGAAATGAATGAATGAAATCTGGGCAAAAGTTAAATACAAAATATCTCAAATATGTGTTCTTCACTTTCTTTCAGACTCAACCAAGGGAAAGGAATATGATGTTTTACATTAAAGATATTAAAACTCATTTGTTTTTCCGTAACAGCTTGGTTTGCGCAGAAACAGTAGTGTCACTGTGATACACCCTAAGATATAATTAGCTTAGTATTAAATAGTATTGTTGAATAATTAGTTAGTAATTGGTTATTCATGGCCTGTATACATGTAAGCCACTTTTGGCATTTAGAATTTGAATAAATCACAAGGTACACTGGTTGTCAATTTAATTTTGTGGATAAGCCGCTGCTTTCTTGTGCCGAACTTATGTGAGCTCATGTCAGCTCGAACATTTCTTAAGCTTAACAAACAGAATAAATAAATAAATAAGCATCATATATGGCGACAAAGTCGCCTTATTTAAACAACATTAATATTATGACAGGAAATTTCAAAGGCATGCATCACAAATCAGATCAGCAGGCGCAACTGAAGTGCGCTATATATATATGCTATGCAACATAATTATCAATCATGTTTACGGTTTTAATTTGTTACAAGAAAATGAATCAAATCAGATCAGCATAGCTGCTCAGTTCATAGTCCAGTTCAGAAGAGGGTTTGTCAGATCCCTGCATGAGCATAACAATATTGTTACAAGAAAATATTACTATATATAGATTTAAATTAGATTTGGAAAGCTAAATATACTCACACTTCTGCAATGCGTGGGATAATGTTGACCAGTGTCTGAGGTACATCGCCCAACAAGTTTTTATTATTAAGACGACTATCCTTGCAAAGACACAACAGTTATATAGTTTTGTAGAAATGCAGTGTTTAGATATGATGTTATATTTCGTGATAAGCGTCACCAGACTTAACATCAACTGAATCTCAAGTAGCAGCGGAAATAAAAAATAAACAAAAATTAATTTCAGTTTATAAGCTATCGAGCTTATAAACCTGGGTGAACAAACCCATAAAATATATTACTTTTCAAATTGTTCAGATCCAAATACGAATTAATAAAAAGTAATATAAGAAAACAATTAGTATCAAAAACTTGATACACAACAAACTCTTCGCTTCTTCGTTAGTAGAATTCTTCCGTTGGTTATGCAACGTTGTAATCCTTCTAATTATCCACCAAAGCTCAGAGTGTTCCGTCCTCGATCTGCTTCAATTCTCTCGTAGCATGTGTGTTTTGCGTCTTGGTTTTCTCTCTTTAAATAAAGACTTCTAGTCTTGTTAAACAAGTTATTTAAGTATTATGGAAACTAAATAAAAACCTAGACTCCAACTAAGAAAGATATCTAGAGTCCTAAAATACTAAAGTCCTAAGAAAGGCTAACTACAAACAAGGAAATATTGTTGAAAATAATATTCCCAACAATCTCCCCCTTTTGCCTTTCTGGACAAAACCATCACGACGCATTCCAAAAATTCAAAAGAAAACGGAACCCAAACACGCAAACTCCTCCTAAGTTTGACTCCCCCTAAATAAGTAGTCACTAGTGCAAAAAAGGCAATTTGAGGCGGTTCAAAACAGCCATTAGAGGCGGTTATGAACCGCCTCTAATACTAGCGACGCTTAAAGTAAAAAACCCGAGCTGCGGTTCAAAACCGCAACTTAAAATTGGATTCGGGTGGCGGTTCTTCTCTAAGAACCGCCGCTAATAGTGTTTCTTAGCTAAGAAACACTACCAAAAATAGAAATCGGGCAGCGGTTCTTATCTAGGAAGCGCTGCCAAAACTATTATTGGCATCGGTTCTTCGCTAAGAACCGCTGCCAAAAACAGAAACCGGGCAGCGCTTCTTAGTAAAGATTCCTTATTGACGAGCTATAGTAATTGCACCTATTAAAGCCTCCTTTTGCTCCTCAGCCTACGGGGTATTAGTAGCCATTTCCAGCTGTTGTTCCCCTCCCAAGGGCAGGTTCTTACGCGTTACTCACCCGTCCGCCACTGGAAACACCACTTTCTAGAGGAAGAAAAGAAGAACTGAAATTGATAGGAAGTAAAGAGAAATGAGTGAGCACATACTTTGATATTATTATACTTTATTCCTTTCTTTTGCTGGTCCAGCGATCGAGTTTCCTTCAGGATATCGGGTGGAGGATATAGAGTACTCTCTAGACTTGACCATTCTCGGTCTGCACATGTCAACCTTCTTTCTTGGGCGAAACAGAGGATATCTCGATCGGGGGAGAGAACGGGGAAATCCCATATGACCCAATATATCTGACAAGGCGCACTATACATCAACCCAAGATGCATCTTCCTCTCCAGGACTTCGGAAAGGTACTTTTGGAAATCTTGGTGATCTTCTCTATCTAATGAACGGGGAGTCTGCTTTAAAATCGTCCGCCCTGCACCATTCCAAATTTCAATCCAATCAAATGATCAGCAGCTACCAATATCCAATTTTCATTTCATCCGGGAAAAGCCATCTTTTTCTTAACAATGTTGGGGGATTATGTTATAAATTAGATAATAAATGCTGTTAATTGGTGTTGTATTGTAATTTAGAAAATAATTATGGTCATAATAATATTCCAAAGTTTAATTTTCGGTTTTTTTAGATATAAATATTATATAAATTTTTTAATAAAGAGGTAGAGATATATTCATAGTTATTATATAATTAAAATATTATATATTAAATCCAAATAGGTGTACATCTTTATTTATACCGTTGTACGACAGATTTCTATACTTATATATTTATAATAAAAATTGATTCATTTTGATGAATTATGACAAGACCCAAAAACCAATGAAACCAAAGTTTCGTGTTCGGTTTTGAATTAGAGACGCTGAATCGACGCGAGAAATAACATCAGTTTCTTAAACAACCGATGTCGTTTACATAGATAACATTAACATCAGCTTGAATATAACCCATCTAAATTCCTAAATAATAATTAAAAAAAAGAATTATGTACATTCTATTTTACCAATCATCATCCCTATACACAATTACATTTTTGTAAGAGTATTGGCAGACACATTTAAAGAAATTGACATAAATTTTTCATATTGGAACTTTCATGACAACACGAGTAAATATGAGATTTCTGTATAGTTCAAATACAGTATCTGTGTAGCATGCTTCGATAAAGAAATTTTTCTCGAATCGAAATATACAAAGGTCCGAGATATCAATGACTGGACTTACTTAATACTTGTAACGAAAACATAAAATCGAATAATGCCACTAAAATTTTAGAGGTAATCCACAACATACAACAGGGACATTGAAAATTTTAGAGGTGGTCCTGAAGTACCCTGATCCATGGTCTCCACAACTCAGATCAGTTTTCTGTACCCGCCAAAAGCCCAAATCTGCCACGGAAAAATGCGTGTGAGAAAGATTATCAATCTACTTTTTTTGAGATGAAATTGTAAAAATATATATAATGAAAACAAAGAGTAACCCCTAAATACAAAAATATCCAGTTCTCTTCCAAGTTTCAAAATTACAAACACTACTCCTTTAGAATATCACACACCCAAATGAGGTTTGTTTGGATGTTTTGAATTTCAAAACTGCACCTTCAATAAGGATTCAATTTGAAAGATATGTGGGATTTTTAATTTACTTAATCATAAGAGTATATATACTTTTTTAATTTTAATCACAAAATAAACTAACCTTCAGGTTTGTGTCCCAACTTCCGTACACAAGGTGCTGCCATCAGTAAACAGTCCAAGACAGCTAATGCGACCATCATGAGAATTTTGAAGAGATCCCAAGTTCAAAACCACCTTAACAGGCAACGTCAATTGAATCAAAAACTCAAGAAACACGATCAAAATTTAAAAAGATTTACCAAGGAAACAGAGCTGATGGGAAATGAATTGGCTTGATGAAACAATTAAGATCAATCATGAGTTATATGAAATGCTACGAGAGCCCCATCAAATAAAATGGAGTGGGGCCTCCTGAATTGGCTTTACTTTCACTCATTCATAGCCCACAACCACATGCTGCCGAACATTATTTTTTTATTTTTCTTCCCTTTTCTTGTCATCAGGAATACGTAAACAACAATCACTCTCTTTACACAACAACAAAAATCTGGCTTCTAAGGCCAGTAGTAGTCTACACATTATCTCACTAAATAAATAACTACATCTTCATTTTCTATCCCATTTAAAGAAAATAGAGAAAAAAAATAGACATATTATATTTCTGGTACCATGAAACATCTTAAAATCATAATTTCTGGAATTCAATTATAAGAATTTGATCTTCTTATAATATAAGAACTCAACAAATTAATTTAATACACACTTGCTTTCAAATACAATAGCGCTTAAACCAAAAGTGCTATTGATTCCCAGTGAATTAACAAACTTCAAAAACAACAAATAGAATTGACAAAAATTCACATTTAAACAGAATAATAAAATTGAACCGAAATAAACAAAAATCGAGAAACAATCACTATTCAGAAACTAATCCCAAACACACACACACACACACACATACCCCGGACTTCATTTTCGAGGCGAGTCAGCTCGACGCGCACGGGATCCGAGCCATGCATCAGTGTGATGATGTCATCCATCTCGGAGCCGTTTCGCGATATAGGTGACGCGGCTGGTTTCCTCCTCATCTTGACCGAACCAGGTGACGTCAGCCTCTGCGGCTCCGCATCTCCATTGCTGTAATTCGGATAGCTCCTAGCTATAAATATTTGTTTGGTTTTCTACAAATATACTCTTGAGGTTCGGTCTAATTATTAAAAATAAATACACCAGCTATTAGTATTTGTCTCTATTTACAAATTGCACCCCCAATTGAGGGAAATTTTTAATTTTGAATGATAATTGGGTTTTCTTGTAATTAGGCCAAAGCTTAAAGGTTGAATTTATAATTATCCCTCAAGAGAATGATAACTTAGTCACAGGTGAGTAATTGGTAATGCCATCCGCATCATCTTCTAGTTGTTCCAACCCGAATGCGTCATCGCCTGCACTCAGCACCTTTTAGAGAATAATATTATCAGTTTATTACAAAACATTTTCATCTTCAAATTGCATAAAGAGACTAACAACTACTAATCAAACTACAGTATATATTGAGCCAAGGAAAAACAAAAAGATAGACTCCATACACAGATAATTCTTTTCATGTGATAAGATAACATACAACTGATAGTGGTATATCAACAAAGAACACCAGCAAAACTGATATATGGGGGATATTTGGCGGACAAGATATGTGAAACTGGTGGCTTGTAACAGAAGTATATAATAAAAACCAAGCTAACATCCGAAAACTAATTGATACTAATTGATAGTGATACATTATGGTAAGTAAAAACACAGGAAAGCAATATTGGCATGATTGTGTAAGAATCTTCTTGAAACCACTCTTGTTGAAATTCAAGTAGGTAGTCTATAGACAGCTAAAGTATATACCTTAACTCTGAGAATACGCCCAAGTCGTTGATCCTCTTGACGCCTTGAACCAGCATGTGATGAAATCTGAATTGTCACATTTGCCTCGGGAATATCTATAGAATTATCACCCACCTGTGAAACACTAAAAATACAAAATTCATGGTTCTACTTCAAATGCATTACCAATTACCAACGTTCAATCATTACAAATTACCAAATCATGATTTTCTTTTAATCGTGACTTTTTCGGCTCCTGTTTGTCATCTCTATCAGAACTCGCATCATCAACTGAAATCTGGCGTCGCCTCCTATATTTCCTATCTTTGTCCTTTTCCCTTCTTTTCTCCTCTTTATGCCCATAGCTTTCCACATCATCCATATTTTCAATATCTTCATCCTTAAACTTTATGAAGTCATCAGAATTGTCAAAATTGATTAAATGCACATTCCACTGACCGTTAATTCTGCCATAATCCCTAAAATAATCGAAGCAGCCCTGTATTAAAAAATAAACTGCTGACTCGAAAACATACAACCGGAAAGAATACAATAACTGAACATAGACACACGAACAGATACGCATCAAAGCATATACAGTATATATGCAGATATAAAAATAGTTGTATTGAAGAATTTTGAAAAATAAAATGTGTACCTTGCCCGTGTGCCCTTGCAGAGTCCGGCAACAAACCAGATCAGTCGGGCCAAAAGTCACCGGAGTTTTTCCCTGCGAACGCGCGTACCCAGCAACTGACAACAAAATATTACAAAGATACAAAAAATGAATATCACAAACACAATTCGTGCCAAAATAAACAGATCTAAAGACATAATCAGATACAACTAAAATTCCAACTCTCACGAAATCTCGAGATTAAATTTCGAATTAAAGAAATAGAAAAAAAAAGGTTTAATTCTCTTTAGGAATTCACAAGTGTTAGATTCTTCTAATATGCATTTTAAAAATGACAATCTGAAACTTTGATGCATAAATTTATAACAGTTAGTAGTCTAGAAAATCATAACTATTGTCCCAAGCTAATAATTAATCTTTTGAGGCCTTCGCATAATACTATCTAGGGGTTTCGTCAAAGAGAATAACAAATAAATGACAGACCTGAAGAGAATAGCCAACCATCTTCGAGAAACCAGTGATTGTTACATCCTTTCCTTCACGTGCTATCTGTGGAATATATTAATGGGTTTATTAATTAATATTTAAGAAGCAAAGAGGAAGCGCTATATGCTATGATGGTATACCTTAGATTTCCCAATAGGTAAACAGAAACTAGAATCAAGAACTTCAGCCGAGACAAGAAACGACTCACCACATCTGTATAATAAAAATAAATCCCCCAAATTCCTAACGTGGCTGAGATCTTTTCGTTAAGAGGAATTTGACGAGAGATTCAAGTGCACGAGACTTTCAAGATGAATTCACGAGATGGAGATTTTACCTATGAGATGATTTCCCAATAAATCGATGAAGGTGAGATTCGGGTGCCAGTGTTTGGGCAGATTGCCAGAGAGATTGGTCTGGGAGAGCGTGACGGCGCGTAAGAATTTCATGTCGCCGAGGATTAGGGGCTCCCACACGTGATGCGGTGAGGTCGATGATGTTCTAGAGGCATCTGAGCCAAACGCCGGAGAGTGTCTGGGCAGGTGGAGTAGAGGTTGGCGGCGAGCTCGGCGAGAAGGCGGATGGGGGCGATGAGGCAGTTGAGGAAGGCGAGGGAGGTGGTGAGGGTGGAGAGGGATGGAGCGAACGGGTTGGAATTTCAGGGTTTTCTAATTTTGTCAAAGATCCCGGTTTTATTTATTGGCAGCATTGGCAGCGCTTTTTCAAAGAAGCGCTGCCCGGTTTTACTTATTGGCAGCGCTTCTT
The DNA here is from genome assembly GCA_014905375.1 of Phtheirospermum japonicum. Classification (NCBI taxonomy): domain Eukaryota; kingdom Viridiplantae; phylum Streptophyta; class Magnoliopsida; order Lamiales; family Orobanchaceae; genus Phtheirospermum; species Phtheirospermum japonicum. The sequence continues at coordinate 1,556,814 of BMAC01000003.1, read as the reverse complement.
GAGGGAACCGCTTCCTATACTATTATTGGTGGCGGTTGGTATTCAATAACCGCCACCCGGACAAAATTTTAAATTTTTTTATATTTATAAGCAGCGGTTCTTTGCTAATAATCGCTGCCTTTTCACTTTTTGCAGCGGTTCCTCTTTGAACCGCCACTTATAAAGCGCCACCAATCAACTTTTTTCCACTAGTGAGTAATCATACCAAAAGCAAATAATTGTTCAATCAGACAGCAAAACAAACTAAGGAAAGCACTAAATACCACGAGCCTTCTTCGCCCTCCGAGATGACGAAGATGCCCCTTCACCAGTAGCTTTCCTTTTCCTCAGCTTCCTCTTCATGGTCTTCAGAAACCTATTTCTGCGTCTTATCCTCTTTTTCCGCTTGTCGCTGGCAGAGCTCGCCAACACAGTAGCAGCCTCGCCATCAGTATCATTATCAGCACCGTCATGTCTTTCTTCCCCTTTTTGTTCAGAAACCAAAAGGGCTTCACACAGGGAACCCCGCAAGGCCACCAACTTAGCACGCTGACTATCCAGCTAAGCATTCTGAGTATCAACTAGAGCCACCTGACCACGAACAACAGGGGCCAATAACTGGACCATGGTATCCCCGGTGACAGGATTATCAGAGGTGTCACCACGGGCATCATCCACTTGAAATGGAGCAATCCAGGGCAGGTCAATAATGCGGGCTCCAGAGAGATGCTGGCTCCTCAAGGTGAACCACTCCGCCTCACCAGTGAGGATATCATTCTCAGTAGTAGTGAACCCCTGACTCTCCAGGATGCTGTAAATTAAGGATGGAAAGCATAAAGATGAAGAAGATTTCGAGGAAGCAAACCTTGTGACCATGTCAAACACAAGCTGGCCGAAATCAAACTGGAGCCCATTCCCAGTTTTGTACAGGAACAAAGCCTGAGGTCTGGTCAACACGGTCGAGTTATTCGATGGAACCCAATTGAAAACCTCCAATTTATGCAGGACCGAGTATAGGGATGTCAACCGCGTGCTGGGTAATTGCTCTCGCCAAGTGGTGAGAAGTCCGCCCGACAAAAAAGAAATGACCTCGTCCATATTGTCAGCAGTGGAGTCCCCATGAAAGGTCTCAGTACCAAAAGCAGCATTAATCAGGGCAGGGGTGAAGATGTAAATCTGTCCTCGTACAAAAACTTTCCCATAATTAGTTGACGTATCCACAGCAACCGAGGGCAAAAGGTTTGCATAGAACTCCACAACAACATCCCGGACGAAAGGAATGGCGGTTGAAACAGTCGAATACAGACCCCTGTGCTGAAGGAATGCAATCAAGTTTTGACACTTTAATAATTCAACAGGGACCTTCCTTTCATCAATTATGCCACGGGACTTAAAATCGAGAAAAACTCCTCAGCCTGGGAAGATAAAAATTTGGCAGAAAAGGGAACAATATCTTCTATTTCCACCTCATCAGAGACAGGGGCTTCATCATCCTCAACAGGTAAAGGCTCAGTATCTAGAGGAGCAGAGTCATTCTCCGTACTGGAAAGAGAGTGGGAAGGAGAAACAGCAGCAGGGACTGGAGATGTTGCCTCAGGTGACACATCACTAGTCCCAACATCAGCCTGCTGAACATCATCAACAGTCACAGCCATGGGATTCCTTTTTGCTTTCTTTTTAGCGGCCTTCACAGAATTTAGCAGGTGCACAAGGGGAATTTCATCAGAATCATCAGGGGATCGTTCAAGATCAGCATCAAATATTAGAGAAGTCGGAGGAGTGGATATGACAGGGGGTTCATGAACAACTGGTTTAGCCAAACTGGACACTTCACCAGTGAAGAAATCCACTATCTCATACGGATCGCTTGAGTACTCAGACGCCGTGGAGCCTGGGGAAACCTTAATCGAAGCTGGAGGGTTCTTCTTCTCTCTAAGGGACACTGTCTGCTTCAGGCGTCCACGCCCCTTTCTGGGAGCTATAGGGATATTTGAGGTCGGTGGAGCAGAGACCGCTGCCGGAGGCACGTACTCTTCATCATCGGAATCAGTGGCTGCAGTAACACTTTCAGCAAAATTCATATGCTCTATCGGAACAAACCAACGTGGCCCAGCATGGCTCTTGGGAACTGCCGGCGGAACAATCCCCGAAGGAATATTCCTTAATTGCCGTGACCGCTTCAAAGTGGGGTCACCGGAGCATCCAAAAATTTCGGCAATAATATGAAGGTCAGGAGGGTTGTCGACGTCAATCTCATTGCTCTGCTGACCGGGAATCACCTGGGCCATAGGAGCGGCGTCAGACGGTGCAGTGACCGGAGTTATGGCAAGAGGGGTTGTCGGAACTGAACCACTGGGTTCTGACATAATTGGTGACGGGTGTCGTGCGAACGCAACACCTATCTCCTCGCGAATGTCCATCCCTCCAAATCTGGGCATGGGTGGAACGGCCTGTTCATCGGAGCATGCAACTCCCGCCGGAAGATTGGGAACCCTAGAATCGGAGGGTGACTTTGACATCCTGCAAATCTCAACAAAAACCACGACAAAGACCAGTAAAATCTAGAAATAATGTAAGGAATTTAAGTTTGAGAAGGAAATTGAAAGCTCGGGAGAGACA
>BMAC01000003.1:1530302-1553421 GCA_014905375.1 Phtheirospermum japonicum | reverse complement strand
TTTTTGTGACTGATGACATCAGACCTAACATTTACAAATGGTGAAGTCAATAAAAAGCAAACCCCTTAACCCTAGTTAATGACAACGTCAAAATCGCTCAATAAGGTGAAATAAAAAGATCAGACCTTTAGTCTTAGATTATCTTCATCTTTTTAAGAGAAGAAGAAAAATATTACATCTTTAGCAATTGCTGATTACACCTTTTGTTTTTGGACCTGGGAGAAAAACCTATTTCTGCGGGAGAGTTTCACAATCACCAAATCGAGGGTGTTAGTCCGTTTGTCATCACTTTTATTACAACACATAATCTTATTTCTCTTTAAGTTCAGACTCAATGCATTCGAATGAAATATGAGACAAAAATAAAACAATGCATGTAAATTATACAGATGTTATGACTGATGACAACAAAGGATGTCATAACATCAAACCCAACACGAACTAGACTATGCACATACCGAGATCTCTTCTCAGTCGAGAGAAGGTCTCTAAGTCTAATACTTTTGTGAATATGTCTGCGAGCTGGTATTCTGTTCCTACATGTTCAAGACTTATTATCTTTCTCTCGACTAAGTCTCGGATGAAATGATACCTGATGTCAATGTGCTTTATACGAGAGTGCTGAAATGGATTTTTTGAGATGTCGATTGCACTCGTATTGTCACATAGTACGGTCAGAATATTGATATGGAGACCGTAGTCTTCAATCATTTGGTTCATCTAGAGGAGCTGCGTACAAGCACTCCCTGCCGCAATGTATTCGGCCTCGGCTGTAGACAAAGAAATACAGTTTTGTTTCTTGCTATACCAAGAAACTAAATTACTCCCCAAAAAGAAACAACCCCCTGTGGTACTTTTCCTATCAACTAGATCTCCATCCCAGTCTGAGTCCGTATACCCTACCAATTCAGTGCATGTTTCTTTAGTGTACCACAACTCTAACTCACTTGTTCCTCCCACATATCAAATTATTCTTTTAACATATTTCAGATGTGAGTCCTTAGGGTTGGCCTGATATCTTGCACACAAGCAAACAGCATACATGATGTCGGGTCTGCTGGCAGTTAGATAAAGAAGACTACCAATCATACTTCTACAAAGGGTGTTGTCAACACCAGACCCAACATCATCTCTCGAAATTTTCTTGTCTTTACCCAGAGGTGTTTTCTTAGGTTTTTCACCTTCTAGACCAAACTTTTTGACCAGATTATTTGCATATTTGGTCTGTGACAGAAAAATTCCATCGTCAAGTTGTTTTATTTGTAGTCCAAGAAAATACGAAAGATCACCTTGCATACTCATCTCAAAAGTGTCTGACATCTGAACAACAAAGTCCTTCACCATCTGTTCATTAGTCGACCCAAAGATAATATCATCCACATAAATTTAGACAATAAGAATGTGTTTATGGGATTTGAGAAGAAATAAGGTCTTGTCAACCTCATCTCGTTTAAAATTTAAAAATAGTAGATGTTGAGTTAGCCTCTCATACCAAGCTCTCGGAGCTTGTTTTAAACCATACAAGGCCTTTTTAAGTTTTAAAACAAAATTTTGTTTGTAGGGATCCACAAACCCTTTTGGTTGCTCAACATATACTTCTTCACTCAAAACACCATTCAAGAATGCACTCTTAATGTCCATTTGGTGTAGTGGAATTTTTTAATGACAAGCCACTGGAAGAAGTAATCTTACCCATTCTATACGTGCTACCGGTGCAAAAGTCTCGTCAAAGTTAACACCCTCAATTTGGGTGTATCCTTGCGCTACTAACCTTGCTTTGTTTCGAATGATGTTCCCAGATTCATCCGTTTTATTCTTGAAAATCCACTTAGTTCCAGTCACATGAGTATTCTCCGGGCGAGGGACAAGGTCCCACACATCATTCTTAGCGAATTGGTCAAGCGCCTCTTGCATAGCTTTAATCCAAAATTCACTCTTCAATGCATCCTCCACTCGTTTTGGTTCTGTTTCAGCAAGAAACAAGGTTTCTCGAATTTGAGAACAATTAGTGGACAGACACACATACCTTACCATCTCCTTAAAGTCAATCTGTTTTTTTCTTGTACTTCTCTGATCAAGGTAACCGATTATCTGCCTGGTTGGATGATTCTTTTGGATTTTTGATGGAACGTCTCTTTGATAAAGATCAATTTGATTTCCAGGGTCCTCATCCTCAGAATCTGAATCAGAATCAGGATTTGACGGAGAAGAAGTTGGGACAGGGGTCTGTTCTCCAGTCTGATGGCTGCCGATTTCCTCCTGAGTCAGTGTTGGGTTTGGTGACATGTCACTAGACCTGTCATCCCCTGCAACAGTACCTTCTACACCTGCAACATCATCTAAACCATCCATAATAAACTGAGGTCTCTGATCATAAATTAGATCATCGTCCTCTGCAGATTTTATTCCACTCACTGTATCATCAAATTTCACATTGACTGATTTCATCATGCAACGTGTTCTAAGATTAAAAACTCGGTATGCATGATTATTTTGAGAGTAGCCCATGAAAATGCATTTGTCACTTTTAGAATCAAGTTTAGAGAGGTATCCTCTATCATTCAAAACAAAACAAACACACCCAAAAACATGAAAGTAGATTAAGTTAGGTTTCTTGCCAAACAATAGTTCATAGGGGGTGATATGTGACCCTGGTCTAAAATAGACTCTATTAATGGTGTGACATGCTGTATTCATAGCTTCTGCCCAAAATCATTTTGCTATACCATTTGAGATTAGCATGGTCCTAGTCATCTCCGCAAGGGATCTATTCTTGCGTTCGACTATACCATTTTGCTGTGGAGTAATAGGTGATGAAAACTCGTGAGTAATCCCCTTTTTAGAACAAAGACTTGAAAAAGATTCATTCTCGAATTCTTTTCCATGATCGGTTCTGATTCTTCCTATACTGACTCCAAAGCGCACACACAATTTTTTAGCAAGTTTTTTAAATAAAACAAATGTTTCTGATTTTTCTTTTAAAAATTCGATCCATGTATATCTAGAAAAATCATCGACAATAACTAAAACATACCGTTTACCTCCGAGACTTTTTACCTCAAGTGGTCCCATGAGGTCCATATGCATGAGTTCAAAGCAATTTGAAGTGGTAAGGCTCTGGACATGTGGATGTGGTACCTTAACTTGCTTCCCCTTTTGACACGCTTCACAAACAGGGATGATTTTTGTGTTGAGCTTTGGTAGTCCGTTCACCGCATCTTTCTTAACAAGCCTTTCCAGCATTTTGTAATTAACGTGTCCGAGTTTTTGATGCCACACCTCGGCATCACTTAGCTGGGACAGCTTACAGAACACGTCTCCATTAATTTGATAGCAGTTGTCGGACGTTCTCTGGCCAGTTAGAATGCAGGTACTCCCTTCATCATACACCTCACATTTTTCTCGAGTAAACTTGACATTGAAGCCTCCATCACATAGCTGACTAATGCTTATCAAATTTTCAGTTAGTCCATCAACGAGAAGTACATTTTCCAGTTTGGCAATCATTGGAACATGTAAAGTTCCTTGACCAATAATCTGCCCATTTGCTCCTCCACCATACTTGACCTTTCCTACCTTGAATTTTACGATGTTCGACAGGAGTTCTTTAGATCCAGTCATGTGTTTTGAACACCCGCTATCAAAGTACCATGCTCCTGGAACATGAGATTTAGGAGAAGTGTAAATCATATTGCATCTGACCTCGGCCTTTCTTACCCAGACTTGTCTGAAATTGGTGTTGCCTTTGGTGACGGAGACCCCAGTCTTGTCATGAGTCCCAACACCATGACTGATTCTCTGATTTTTCTTGCCAGTTCTTTTCTAGCAAAAAGGACGAATGTGGCCAGATTCACCACAATGGTGGCAAACATACTGCCTTCTTTTCTTCTTATGGCGCTTGACAGAATCTTGGTTGTGGCTGACTTGAGATGATTCTTGCTCCGTTTTGTAACTAATTCCGTGTCTTGAGGTTTCTGGGTATGACATCTCCAAAATTTCATCCAGTTTTGCCTTTCCCTTATTGAGGTTTGAGATGGTGTCTTGAACCTTTTTCAGTTCAGCCTTTACTCCTTCTAACTCCGAATCTTTTCTTGTAAGGGAGATCTCCAAACGGGTAATGATCTTTACTTGATCCTCTACTTCATGAGTTAGTTTTTCAACTTTGATCATAAGAGCTTTTACTTTCAGAACCTCATTTCCCCACTTGGAGAATAGTTCATCATATTCCACGCACAATTTTCTGTATTCATCTCTTGTATTATCAACCTCAGCATTCAGACACAGGGTGTTGGAATTGATGTTGCAAACCCGAAAGTCGTCATCCCAGGCAACATGAGCAAAAAGAGCAGGTACTGACTCAGATGAGTCAGAGTCGCTTTCATCTTCATCGAACTCTTTTGAAATGAGACTCTTCTTCCTCAACGTATTTGCACATTCGTTTTTGTAATGCCCCCATCCTTTGCACTCATGGCATTGGATTTCACTGAGGGGCTTGGAGGAAGTTCCAGTTTTTGATTCAGAAGAGGAAGGATGGTAGTTGGTTAACTTTCTTCCAGAAGATCTTGGAGGTGATGTTTCCATCATGGAACTTGAACCTTTTCCTCCAATGTTGTTCTTTTTCTTCAAAAAGCGATTGAACTTTTGAGTAAGGAGTGACACGTCTTCCTCTCCAAGTGTGGTTCTTTCAAATTTCTCAAAAAGCTCTTTCCAGTTAGTGTCTTCATCTTCATCTTTTGAGCTAATATCTGAAGTGAGAGCAACATTCATCTCCTTGGAATGAAAGTCCATATGCTCCATCTCATACATTTTGAGTGCACCGACTAAGTCATCATAGACTAGTTTGTCAGTTTCTTTGGATTCCTCAATTGCCACCACCTTCATATTGAACTTCTTTGATATGGATCTAAAAAGTTTTCCAACAAGACGTGCATTTGACATGGGCTCGCCGAGGTTTCCAATTTCACTTGATATGTCTGAGAGTCTCATCGCATATTCCACAACTGACTCTTTGTCACCCATTCTCATGGTTTCGAACGTTGTGGTGAGCATTCTCAGBCGAGATCTCTTTACACTTGCAGTTCCCTCGCATACCCTTTGAAGGGCATCMCATGCTTCTTTAGCAGACTCACAGTTCTTTATCACTTTATAGTAGTTGGCATCAACATAGCTGCACAAGGTATTAATGGTTTTAGAGTTCCAGTTTGAGATGGCTATTTCATTGTCCATCCAGTCTTCTTCCTTTTTGAACACAGAGTCACCATCGCCATCAGCAGTGACACGAGGTTTCTCCCATCCAACAAGAATGGTTCTCCATGCTCGTTCGCCAATATTTTTGATGTGCCATCGCATCCTCTGTTTCCAGAGGGAGTAATTCTCACCATTCAGGATTGGGGGTCTCGGATTACCTTGAGCGTCCATTAATTCAAATCTACAAAACAAGGATCGAAATACTTAAGGTTAAGTATCCTGCTATGGTGCCAATTGTAGTTTTGTAGAAATGCAGTTTTTAGATATGATGTTATGTTTCGTGAGAAGCGTCACCAGACTTAACATCAACTGAATCTCAGATAGCAGCGGAAATAAAAAATAAACAAAAATTAATTTCAGTTTATAAGCTATCGAGCTTATAAACCTGGGTGAACAAACCCATAAAATATATTACTTTTCAAATTGTTCAGATCCAAATACGAATTAATAAAAAGTAATATAAGAAAACAATTAGTATCAAAAACTTGATACACAACAAACTCTTCGCTTCTTCGTTAGTAGAATTCTTCTGTTGGTTACGCAACGTTGTAATCCTTCTAATTATCCACCAAAGCTCAGAGTGTTCCGTCCTCGATCTGCTTCAATTCTCTCGTAGCGTGTGTGTTTTCTGTCTTGGTTTTCTCTCTTTAAATAAAGACTTCTAGTCTTGTTAAACAAGTTATTTAAGTATTATGGAAACTAAATAAAAACCTAGACTCCAACTAAGAAAGATATCTAGAGTCTTAAAATACTAAAGTCCTAAGAAAGGCAAACTACAAACAAGGAAATATTGTTGAAAATAATATTCCCAACAAGTTACATAAGATTCCTTATCTAATTTATAATTTAATAATGATAAATATAAAACATGTATCAAAATTCCGGGGTTGGGAAGAAAATAGGTCATTATACACGCACAGGTACTTTAATTGCGACAACTTGCCCAACGTGCCTGGAATGTTCCCAGTGAGTCTGTTGTCGTAAAGATCCAAGCTTATCAAATTGGTAAGATTTACTCCAAACTCATTCGGTATCATCCCACTTATGTTATTGCCATATAACATTCTATACCACCACAAACAAATCAACATATGGCATACTGTTAGTTCAAGTAAATTTGAATTATACACTACACTCAACAAATTAAACAAACTGATTTATAAATTTAGTATGCGAACATAATTGCCTCTCGGATATCTAGTATTTCAAAGTATGTGTTGTTTCATTGACAAAAATATCTTCAATCTGATTGATCAATACTAGCTAGTAATTCGAAGCTTATCAAAAATTACTTTGAGAAATTAATACTTTTACACTTCACCATATAATGATTAATCGATCAGCGAATTAAGATATACAAACATAACGTACAGATACTGAAAACTCCTCAAATTGGCAAGATCCGGGACCAATTCACCTGATAAACCAGCATTCCCAAGATCACTGTCAACAGAAATTAATTGATGAAATGAGCAGATCAGATTAGCAATTCATTTATTAATTAGCAAAGTATATAATGAACAAACATTAATCATATTCTTACACTCTCGTTACATTGTTATGACTGTTGCACGTGACATGGTACCATGTGCAAGGATCGACAAGCGTTGTGTCCTATGAAAAACCATGCAACCATGCATGTCCGCCAAGATCACCTCAGCCACAAGTTGTTTCAGCACATGCACCTCAAACCCTAATGCTCAGGATGGAAACGGCTAATTTTTTCTTCTTGCCTAGGTCTAGCAGTAGGTGTATGAGCTATTTCCTTCCCTACACGTGTATAGGCTAGATTGCTCCTAAATGGCTTTATATATGTGCTTTGTCCCTCAGATTATGTATTCTGGAGTGTATTGAACATAATAACAAATATCAACTTTCTTGTTTTAAGCTTACAGCTTTTATCATAGACTTGAAATGTTGCTGAACCTTTTACTTCTTTTATATGGTATCAGAGCAGGCATTTAATTGCTTGTCTCTGAACCATCTGCAATTTATTTTTGTTGCTTTCTTTTCTGATCCACACTTGCAACTATGGCTCAGCCTTTTTCCCCTATTTCACAAACAAATATCCCTGCTGGTAATACTGAACCAGTTATCCAGCTACAGAGTCAACTTATTAGCATTAAGCTAAATGATAGTAATTACCTGATGTGGAGACAACAAGTCCTTACAGCTGTGAGAGGATATGGTCTATTTGATTTTCTTACTGGAACCTCCACTATACCAGATCAGTTTCTCCCAAATTCATCTGAAGGAGAGCAAACTCTTAATCCAGCATACTCAGCATGGATAAAACAAGATCAACTCTTGGCATCTTGGTTGCTTTCTTCCTTATCAGAGAGTGTCTTAGTTACTACAGTGGGATTAACCTCATCAAATGAGATCTGGGAAGTTTTACAAACTAGCTTTGCCAATGAAAGCAATGCCACGGCAATGCAATATCGACTGCAACTCCAATCCATGAAGAAGGGATCTCTTACTATGAGAGAGTACATCAACAAAATCAAGTCTTGTTGTGATATGATTGCAGCTACTGGAGAAAGAATCTCATAGCAGAGTCAGATTTTGCATCTTCTTTCTGGTTTAGGTGCTTAATACAATCTTGTGGTGGTTTCTATAACTGTAGGAGCTGCCCCTTGTGATTTTAGAGAATCTCACTCTATCCTATTGAGCTTTGAGAACAGGCTTGAAACTGCCGAAACCATGAGCACTGATTCATCATTTTCTGTAAAAGTTTTCATTAATCTCTTTACCCAAAATCTCTTTTTGTGAACACCTTTTTTTTTTTTTTTGTGTGTGTGTGTGTATGTGAAATATTTATTTAGAAGTTAATTACATTTCTATTATATTCTTATCTAATTTATTTTGATATTTATTTTATAGTATTTCAATTATATTTTTTATTTTTAAAATATATCAAGCAATTATTTATGATTAAATATTTATTTAACTTTCTTTATAATTTGTAAAGGCTTATTATTATTATAAAATATTTTTAAGTTTTTTATTTTACAAATTTATCTTATAAATATATAACTTTAAAATACTTCTTGGTATATATATTTTTTCTGATTTTAAATTTTGAGGTTTATTTAGTATTATATTATAACATTTTATATTATGGTTTTAAATTTTTTTTCTTTTTTTATATAGGACTTATTTTATATTTATGAGAAGTATTAAATTTTGTATTAAGCTTAAAAAATGAAATTTTGATGAGTTATGTAGGGTTAAAAGAAATATTAAACTTATTTTTGAATGTATGTTTTTTTGTTTATAAAATATAACATAAGAACCATGTGGTGGAGTGGTTGTGGCTAGGTATTAATATTAAACATTGTGGGTAAAAATTCCTTGTCTTTCGAAAATTACCTTTTTAGCTCCCGAACCTTTGTGTAATTTAATTATAATAAAAAAATGTGTAAAAATTGAAGCAATGTCAATAAAAAGGTAAAATCTCAAAACAAAAAACTTGTAAATATTAAAGCAATGTCAATAAAAAGGTAAAATCTCAAAACAAAAAACGTGTAAATATTGAAGCAATGTCAATAAAAAAGTAAAATCTCAAAACAAAATCAATGGGATTTGAACCCACAATGTACAACACAAATTCCTAACAAGGTATGAATCAAACCGTTTAACCAACTGCTATTTGATGTTAATTTTTCCAAATAATATATAACGTACGTTTGTCTGATTACAATTACTCTTAACTTAAGTTGCACCGAGACGGATACAGACTTGGGACACGACACAACACGGACACGAGAATACGCTTATTTATAAAAATATAGAACACGACACGGCTCGCACACGTTTATAATATAAATAATTATTAATATATTTTATTTTCTACAAATATAAATTGTAATAATTTTAATTTTCAATTAATCATCCAAAATAATTACAAACTCATTCGCAATAATTGATAAAATCCCAATTAAAATGAAAATGCTAATAATTTAAAAATTGAAAAAAAAATTGAAAAAATGTGTCGGGGACGTGTCCGAGCCATGCCCCGTATGTCGCGCCGTGTCCTAGGCATGTCCGAGCCGTGTCCCCTGTCAAAAATTCAGAAAAAGAAAAAAAATAAGACACGCGTCCGACACGTGTTGGAGGCGTGTCGGGTGCGTGTCCACGTCGACGGAGTGTCTGACTTGCCCTCTGGGTTAAAAATGGAATGTTTGTGCATCTCTTACCCTTATATAAATTAAAACCACTACATAATCTTTACGTAAATATATATATAAAAACTTTAAATAACTATTTAATAAATTATAATACGCAAATAAATAAAAAGAAAATTATAAAAATTATAATATAATACTAAACAAAATTCAGAATTTGAATTCATAAAGAATATATAATACAATATTTTTAAATTTTATTTAATTATTTAATAAAATTGAAAATAAAAAATTAAATATAATATAAAGTAACAATATAATTCATATGAATTTCATAAGTTAGGTTAAATAAATATTGGTATATCACTCATTGGTCATTATCACCAATTGAAATCCTATTATCCAATTTAGTATATCATTTTCTATAAAATACGACAAGTTCCAAAGAAATAAAATGGACAGAACCTGGCTCATACTGTAATACACTAAAACGTTATTAGTTCTTGATACTGGATTAAATAGTAATTATAATTTCAATTAAATACTAAACTTCGTCCAAGAAAGGCTTGTATTTAAATTAACAAGGACTCAACCAAGAAACAGTAGTGTTCACAATTCTGGACCTGGGATTGAAGTAACTGTGATACACCCCAAGATATAATTTGCTTAGTATTAAATAGTATTGTTGAATAATTAGTTAGTAATTGGTTATATACATGTAAGCCATTTTTGGCATTTAGAATTTGAAAGGAAAAGAGTTTAGACATATCGACCTTTTTTATATAATAGCGACCTTTCAATAAACTTGTATTTCAAATCTTAATTCAATAAATCACAAAGTACACTGGTTGTCAATTTAATTTTGTGGATAAGCCGCTGCTTTCTTGTGCCGAACTTATGTGAGCTCATGTCGGCTCGAACATTTCTTAAGCTTAACAAACAGAATATATAAATAAATAAATAAGCGTCATATATGGCGACAAAGTCGTCTTATTCAAACAACATTAATATTATGACAGGAAATTTCAAAGGCATTACGCAACATAATTATCAATCATGTTTGCGGGCATGGATGCTCAGTGCATGGGCCGGCGGCCAGATAAGGGTTGTTTGTCAGATCCCTGCATGAGCATAACAATATTGTTACAAGACAATATTACTATATATAGATTTAAATTAAATTTGGAAAACTATATATACTCACACTATTGAAATGTTATGGATAATCTTGGCCAATGACTGAGGTACGTCGCCCGACAAGTTGTTATTATTAAGCAGACTATCCTTGCAAATGATAGGCACAACAGTCACAATATATAAGAAAAGAGATATTAACTAACATATGAAATTGAACTCTGTGTAATTAGCTCCACGCACAGGTATTTTAATTTCCGCGATTCATTAAACAAGTCTGGGATAGGTCCGTTGAGATTGTTTGAGCTCAGATCCAACCTCGTCAAATTAGGCAGAACTATTAACTCAGGGGGTATGGGGCCTGTCAACATGTTATCATACAGATTCCTTGCAAAGTCACAACAGTTACATAAGATTCCTCATCTAATTTATAATAATTTAATAATCATAAATACAAAACGTGTATCAAAATGCCGGGGTTGGGAAGAAACACGCACAGGTACTGCAAATGCGGCAACTTGCCCAACGTGCCCGGAATGTTCCCAGTGAGGCTGTTGCTGTAAAGATCCAAGCCTATCAGACTGGTAAGATTTACTCCATACTCATTCGGTATCGTCCCACTTAAGCTATTGTCATATAACATTCTATACCACCACAAACAAATCAACATATATATGGCATACTGTTAGTTCAAGTAAATTTGAATTATACACTACACTCAACAATTAATGAAACAAACTGATTTATAAATTTAGTAATTGCCTCTCGGATATCTAATATTGCAAAGTATGTATTATTTCATCGACAAATATATCTTCAATCTGATTGATCAATACTAGCTAGTAATTCGAAACCCATATTAAAAGTTAGTTTAATTATCAAAATTACTTTGAGATATAATGATTAATCGATCAGCGAATTAAGACATACAAACATAACGTACAGATACTGCAAACTCCTCAAATTGGCAAGTTCTGGGCCCAATTGACCTGATAAACCAGCATTCCCAAAATCACTGTCAACGGAAATTAATTGATGAAATGAGCAGATCAGATTAGCAATTCATTTATTAATTAGCAAAGTAAATAATGAACAAACATTAATCATATTCTTACACTCTAATTACATTGTTATCTTGGTTGCACGTGACATGGTCCCATGTGCAAGGATCGGGAGAGCTTTGGTTCCAGTTTCCAGAGAAATTGTGAGGATATGTTAACTTCGACGTAAAAGCAAGCAACGCTTTACCTATCAAAACAAAACCACTATAATAATAATAATAATAATAATAATAATAATAATAATAATAATAAGGATTGATCTATATGAACACACTTAATTACGTAAAAGCAAACTATAGTCACATAAAATATTAAATAACAAGACATATTAAGAAGATGAACTCGTTACAAACCTTCTTCATTAATTACACAAACACAACTGAAAGGATGCATTATCAATATGAAGCACACCACCACGAGCGACGGTCCACCCACTCTCTCCACCCAACTCTCCATTAATTCCCACAAATATAAAATGTGAATATTCTCTATTTTTCTTATGTAAAGTCTAATTGCCCGCTTTTATACATGACTTGGGTATCTATATATGACTCGGGTAATGATCTCATATTGTCATGCAAAAGGTCAAATTTTCATGCATGCGTTATGTATTTTACTCAGCTATATATGACTTGGGTAACTATATATGACTTGGGTAATGACCTCATATTGTCATGCGAAAGGTCAATTTTTTATGCATGCGTTATGCTATATATGACTTGGGGGTAATGACCTCATATATATTGGTCAGTTATTATTTATAGTTATACACTGAATTGTTACTATATTATAGACTAGTCTCTGGATCAACTTAATTTGTTTATCAACGTGAATATAAGATATATGTTTTTTTTAATTTTTAGAATATACATGTTAATTTGGAGAGATTTCCATGTTTCCAATCATTATAATATAAAATCTCGTATGGTGCACTCAATAATTTAATTTATCATTCCATATAACTAACATATATTTAATAGAGAGCGACCTGAATTTATCAGGTCGCATGGTCATATACAACTTGACGACCTTAAAATGTGTACAACGCCAGGTTGCAAGATTGTAGATCGACCATTCAGGTCGCATAGAAAGCTGGCAATAAGAGGTTAACCTACACTACGTCAGTTGATGATGTCAGCCCTAATATAATTATGAGATTGTATTGTAGCAATAGTGACCACATATTCTAGGTAGACATTGAAGAGTGCATTTAGGATTTCTAGCCACATATTATAGGACTGCATTTGACATACATGTTACTATAAATAATTGTAATATTCTCTGCTGTAATTATTGAGAAGATGACTGATTAAATATACAGAAAAGTTAACACTAAATATTTCATCAACTATGAATCATTTACTGTCTCACATGGTATCTGAGTGGGTTTGTGCTGACTCTGAATATCTCTTCCCTCATTATTCTTCTCTTCTCTTCTTGTCTCTCGTGGAGGGTAACACCACTCCATCACATGAGGCGCAGGCGAGCTCTCACTCATTAAATCAGAATAACACTCTATCTTCACAAAATTCAAACTCAGCTATTCAACTGCAAAATCAGTTTATCTCGATCAAGTTAAATGATTCAAATTACCTGCTTTGGAAAATGCAAGTCTACACAGCCGTAAGAGGATACAGCCTTGAAGGTTACCTCACTGGAGAAATTATACCTCCATCCCAGATCGTTGAAGGATCCGTAAACCCTGAATTCCTACTCTGGGTTAGGCAAGATCAGTTGTTAGCATCTTGACTTCTCTCTTCCCTTTTTGAAAATCTACTTACCATGATGGTTCGCCTCGCATCATCAAGAGAAATATGGGAGAACGAGTTTTCCGGTGAACGAGTAGCAGAAAAATCGAGAAGATGAGACAGAGCCTCAGTAGCGTCGATCGACGTAAGCTGGGAACATAAAAATACAGATTTAAGCTTAAATCATCCAACTTATACAAAAAACAAATATAAAAACGAACTAAAAAACTAATAAAAATAAGGACAAGTTTACGCTAATCAATCAGTAATTAATTTGTTTACATTCTTGCTTCTGAAACTTGTTTGCTTTTAACTTAAATCTATTTGACGATTCTTTTAATGATTGAAAGCTTTTTTTGACTAAGCTTCAGCTCATAGCATGTCATGTTGCCTGAAAGTATTATTCTACGGATTATAAAAGATAATTGATTCCTTTTTTTTTATAATCAGACTAAATCTTATGGGTGGCTTCTGTAATTTTCCCAATCTCATATGATGGTCTACTATCAATTTATATCAAATCTTCAACTTCTAGATTTTTTTTATTTAGATTTTTTTTTGGGTATTATTATCATAGTTAACTTTTTGCATGCTCAGGCTTCTTGTGGCCTCGATGCAATCGATATTCCTGGAAGCTTATGGTGGAGAAAATCCGGTTGATACCAGGCTGCAAAATACAACTTTTATACAACATATGTTTGGGGGATGCCTTAAATCGAAGGTATTTGGTTCTGTTCTTCCAGAGTTTTCGTCTTCGATACCGTTATCGGTTTGTAGTATTTTAATTGAAATAAAACCTGTTCGTAAAAACAGGTAAAATATTTGAGATGTCACCACGAGTCGGAGCGGTACGAGAATATGATGGACCTTACCTTGGAGATATTTGGTTGGGTCAAGTCATTAGAAGACGCTCTAACGCAGTTCACTAGCTCCGAGGATCTTGATGGCGAGAATATGTATAGATGCGCAAGGTCTGTGTTTATTTAAAACTCTATATCTCACTTTGGCTTTTACTCAATCGTAAAATTATGGTTCTTAATGTAATTGGAATTTAAATTAAGGTCTGCGACGTATGTTCGAGCACGGAAGCAATTAAACGTACAAGAAGCTCCGAATATCGTATGAACCTAAGAGGCAACCAAATAATATAAAGGAATTTCCTTTATATAAAGGAAGTTGAGTAATGTTTTGTCCCATACCTGGTTAATTTACATGCTTGATTTGGTATTTAATTTTACTTTCTATTAAATTTCTATTCTATCTAAACTCGAGCTCTGGGCATATGCGTGTATCCTACAAAATCCTGTTTCGGAGGATTTGACTATCAGTTTAAAAATATAGCGTTGTAATGGTGATAACATCAAAAGAAAATTCTTATGTTTTTGTCCTTTATATCGGTGAACCTATATTATAGAAACCTTAGAATGATAAAYATTTTTTCAGATTATGTTTYCATTTAATATTATTGTAATCCTTTTACKTTCAGCTGACCGATTGAATGCTRCAAACAAYTGGTTGCCACTGGTAGTGTCAGTGTCTGGGTGGATTGGTTTCGATACCCCAATAAAATGCAAGTACAGTGATGTATGTGGCGTAATGGTGAAGAAAAAGGTACACCGACTATCTATCCATCTAAAGTACCCACAATACATTCTCAGTTTTCTTTGTGAACCCCTTTCTGATGTTATTTCAGAAAATCCAACATTTCATGAAACTTGATGACGAAGGAAAATGGGAGAAAAAATCCGAACACATTTGGCCTACAGAGTTTAAAGCAGTTCTGTGGTACCTGGTAAGATTTGGGCTTTGGAACTACACATACATTTTTTTTTCTGCATTACGGGTTCATATGTATGTTTGTGAATTTTCGGAAAATATATTAAAAAGAGAAGTATAAATGAGAGTAGAGAATTTTCGAAAAATATATCTAAACACAATTTAAGGGATTAGAAAAAATTATGAGGATATATTAATTAAACACATCATTTTTAATTCTCTTATTTAAAATTAAAACGGACTTATAGGACCCATATTACTAAACTTATAGTTTTGCAATTAATCCTAAAATAAATAAATAAAGTATTCACTGAAAAACTAGTATAGTACTAACCTTCCTTCTTCACTACAACTTGAATGGTGACTGGTCAATTCAATTCTATCACATGCTTCTCAAACTTCATCATCTCATCTGAACAACAAAAACAACATGAATTAAACAATTTAAAAATACAGAGCTTACAACGTAACATGTTCCAAAGTTGGGTTTCATCGGTTTGTCTGCTCGTGATTATCTTGGTTCGTTCATGAAGACCATATTCTCGATTTTTTGCGATTTTTTTTTCTCGCAATTTCTCATGGCGTGCACCTCTTTAACTAACTTTACATGACTTAATTAGGTATTGGAACTATATTTTCATCGACGGACACTGTATGCACTCTGCAGGTTAGGATTAATGTTGGCCCTTTGCATAATTTTCTAATATACAAACAACAAATATGGAATTGAATCTTAACGAGATATATATATAGGTGTTGCATCAGGAAGAAACGCCGCTGCTGTACAGCCTCGTTTTCGGTGTAGTAAATGATGCCATGTCAACAAAGGCGGTGGCTGGACAACTGTCAGGGTGCTCGGGGATTGATAGTCAAAATGATTAGACTCTTGGGTTAAGTTTTGCTGAGATACTTACAAATTAAAATCCTTAGAAGGATTACATGAATCAATTCCTGTCATAAATTATGGTTTACTACTGTAAAATATGATGAATGTGCTATTTAAGATGTTGCTGACTCTACTATGTCACCATTACTCCTACTTTATTCTTAATATGTTAGTGTCACCCAATAAACTTGTTTATAAGGTTTTGTGGGATATTAGTTTTTTCTCGGAATTTGAAGTGTGATCTTAACTTCGATACACTGGACATGATGCTATTCYTGGTGGCCATATTGCTCTTAATGCCATTCAGCATCGCCATGCGAAAGTGTCGACTGGGAGCTCGACATCTGTTAGTAGGTATGATTGATTTAGATTCTATGGCAATGATCATGTTTTTCCAACCTGTAAACCTTTTCTTTTTCCTGAAAATTCTGAATCTTCTAGATTTGTTCCTCCTGAAGATTTCAACCTTGCGTTGTTGACCCTCGAATTAGAGTTCGTAAAGAAAGGGGCAAAAGATGAACATGTATATACTCTGTATTTTTATTCTTATTTTCTGGTTTTCTTTACTGCTCCACATCACTGTTATGAGATAGTTTTTTCATGCTATATGATTTTATTCGCATGATTCTCTCTTGATTATAGTGAAATGTTTTTCGTCTCTCACCATCTCTTATGCTTTTGGCCTATCCAGTTGACAAAACTTTTTTATGTTACAGGTGGATGCTATTCTTTTGTCCCAGCAGATTCGCAAGAGATTTATGGACCAGGTAAGAGCTACATGTGTATAAGCTGTATGTGTAGTGTTCCTTTTTTTTTTTTTTTTTTTGGTACTTCAAAGTGTTCTTTGATCTGGTTGTGTTTGAGATATTTTATGGTTAGGGCAACTTTATGCTTTTGGTGTTTGGTGAAAAATAAATATATAAATAAATAAATAATAATAATAACAATAATAATAAATGATTATTCTTGTAAGAATATATAGTGCTTTCACTTCTTGTTGAACTTAGAATACAGGATAAGTCTTCTATTTTGTTTCTTTTTGGCCCTTTCAATTGGGACTTTTTTCTCACTCCAGTACGCAGTTTCCAATCTTCTTCTATATATATATATACACACATAAGTTGGTTTGTTATACATTTTTTTACCTCTTCTATTTACTTCCTTCGGAAATTGAATCTTGTAGAACATGTTGCTTAGTTGTTAATGCAAAATGTGGTTTTTGGAAATTTATTTACTTATTTATTTCCTGCCAAATTTATGAGTTTGGATTTGATCAAGTATTTTGAATAGTACAATATTTGAGTTTTATAAAAATATTTTTTTCTGTAACATGTGTAAGTGTCTGTTTTTCTATACTCAAAACTTCAAAACATCAAACTGAAATTTTTACTGGTGTGAAACATCTTCTTTTCTTTGCTGTTGGCTGCCAAGTGCAAGGTATCATGATTGTACTATCTTGGTTATACGTTGTTCATTTAATTGCTAAAATGTGACTTGTACTATCTTATTGCAGAATAATTTCTTAAAGTGCAGCTCTAAGATCAGTGGAGCATCATTTGAATCTGGAAAAGCATTATGTTCTTGGAACTAATTGTGGTAACATTCATGTTTATCTCCAAAAATATAATATTTGTTAGTTATATTGTGTACTACAGGCCATGGTATTTTTGTGTATTATTTTTTGGTTTAACTTACACAATATATTAATAGCAAAAGCTCAATATATGTGTAATTTTTGGTCCCTTTTTTCCTATATATTTCCTATTATCCATTATTTTTTTCCCTTCATTATTTTTGTTATTCCCTTGTGTTGTTTGTGTTGATATATTATGGTAATTGTGTATTATTGTAATTAATGATATGTGTTGTTTGATCTTGGGATTATATAAATGAAATGTGTTTTATGAATTAAATAGGTAATAAAATTGTAATATATGAGCAGGCCTGGAAAAGTGAATTTGGAATGAAATTTGATGTATTTGTTGGCACCTGCTTTCATTTAATTATTTTTTAAAATTTTTTACTACTTTCTAGAACGGTTATTCAAAAACCCGTTTTGGAAAGTAAACTTTCCAGAACGCTTGTTTTTCGAGACGTTCTGAAAAAGTATAGTTTCCAGAACGCCTATTTTAGAGACGTTCTGTAAAGTATACTTTCCAGAACGCCTTTTTTTCGAGGCGTTCTGTAAAGTATATTTTCCAGAACGTCTTAAAAAAAGACGTTCTAGAAAGTTATTTTCCAGAACGGGCGAAACCGGTAAAAACGACTTTCTAGAACGGCTGAAATATTTTTCAGAACGTCTCTGAAAACCGTTCTTGAAAGTCTGACAATCAAGAACGCCTCAGCACGGTGTTCTGATTGTCAGACTTTCAAAAACAGCTCCATACAGAACGTCTCAGCAGGGCGTTTTGGATTTGCAGAAACATGCGTTCTTAAAAACTATTTCTACACTAGTGACATTTATATTATATTCTTATCTAATTTATTTTGATATTTATTTTATATTATTTCAATTATATTTTTTATTTTTAAAATATATCAAGTAATTATTTATGATTAAATATTTATTTAACTTTCTTTATTATTTGTAAAGGCTTATATTATTATTATTGAGTATTTTAAGTTTTTTATTTTACAAATTTATCTTATAAATATATAAATTTAAAATACTTCTTGGTATATATTTTTTTTCTGATTTTAGATTTTGAGGTTTATTTAGTATTATATTATAATATTTTATATTTTGGCATTATTTTTTTTCTTTTTTTATATATTAAATAGTTACTTAGAATTTATTTTATATTTATGAGAAGTATTAACTTTTGTATTAAGTTTAAAAATGAATTTTTGGTGAGTTATGTGGGGCTAAAGAAATATTAAACTTATTTTTGAATGTATGTTTCTTTGTTTATAAAATATAACATAAGAACCATGTGGTGGAGTGGTTGTGGCTAGGTATCAATATTAAATATTGTGGGTTTAAATCCCTTGTCTCTCAAAAATTATTTTTTAGCTCCCGAACCTTTGTGTAATTTATTTATAATTAAAAAAAACGTGTAAATATTGAAAAAATGTCAATAAAAAAGTAAAATCTCAAAACAAAACCAATAGGATTTGAAACCACAATGTATAGCACCAATTGCTAGAAACTGCATTCTAGAACGGATTCTGTTGCGTTCTAGATGCAGCCGTTCTAGATTGTCAGGCATTTTCTAGAACGAATATTTTTTATCCGTTCTAGAATGTCTGAATGATTTAAACCCGTTCTAAAAAGTCCGATTCTGGGTCTGCCCCTGTTCTCTAATACATTTTAGAACGCACAATTTTATACGTTCTAGATCTGAAATTCTAGAACGTATATCATAATATATGTTCTAGAATGTTGACCTTCTAGAACGTATATTCTATTATACGTTCTAGAATGTCATATTTTAGAACATACAATTCGAAATATACGTTCTAGAATGTCATTATTTTAGAATTGGTATTAGAATTATACGTTCTAGAATGTCATATTTTAGAACGAATATTCATATTGTACGTTCTAGAAAGTCAATATTTTAGAACGGTCATTAAAAAATTCCTTCTCGAAAGTAGAAAAAATTTTAAAAAAAAAAAAAGAAATGAAAGCAGTTACACCAGAATTGCCAAATACCAGATATTTGAATATATTAATTATTGCAACAAAGTGAATAGCTTAATACAGGAATATATTAATTATTGCAACAAAGTGAATAGCTTAATACAGGTGAAATTAAAAAATAATTAAAATCCTTCTTTACCTCTACAATTTTCTCCAGAAAGGGAAGAAAAAGAAAAAAAAACTCAATAAATAGAAACCCGAGATGTGGTCTTACTTAGCCAAAAACAAACGCTACTCTATTCCGTGCATGCTTGTGTAAATCATCTATATTCACTGGCATTTCACGAATCTGTGTACTATAGTACTGCTCGATGTCTCTTAAGATTTTGATGTCATTGCTTTTCACAAAATTTATGGCTCAACCCTACAACATCACCAGGTAACACAAATCACATCTGTACAAACGATTGCATATACATAGCATGTATTAAACTAAATGATATTAGATCAAGAAATGATGCAAGGAAAATAAACATACGAATTTTACCTTTCTCCCAAAACGGCCAATTCGTCCGATACGGTGAATGTAAAGCTCAAGATTGTTAGGAACATCATAATTGATCACAAGAGATACCTACACCATTCAATTACATAAACAAAAAATCATTAGTACACAAAGTAAATTAGCATCTAACTTGAGACCATATTATACAGTCCGAGAAAAGACAAAGTGGAGAGATCATGTAAACTTGAACAATAGAAAACCTCATGCTAATTGGCATGTCATTATGCTACTACAATAAATATTGATCAAATTAAGGATCATAAAAGTACAGCAGTATAAAAGTACCTTGTCTCAGCAGCTTTAGCTTCGACAGCAAGAGCAACTTGTCATTCCTCAAACAAATTAGGATATTCTTCTGGATCGGCAAGAGATTCTGCAGCTTTCTGATTAATCTGCAAATAAAAACGAAGCCAGATCAAATAAAAGGAACTCCTCGATGTCATTCTTAATACATTGAACCTTAGTTTTCTTTTCTGGACTTTAAGAAAATTCATCCGCTAAAATCATCACCAGAAACACCATAATTTAAAATCAGCATGTTATAAAATGATTAATGACCTTATTGAGGCCCTTTCTCCAAAGACCAATGATCTCCGACACCTTACTAGGGAGGTAAGACCGAGCCATCAGTGCAGCTTCAGGTATCCGATTGCTGCAGAGAACCATCAATTTATTAGTCACAAGAACTAATCAGTAAACCAAATAGATAAAGTAATGAAAAAAATGTCACCTGTCAACCAACAGCTGAAGGCAGTCCTCCAATTTACCCAACCTAAATAAACAAAGGAATGCAACATTGTTTTTCCCATGTTCCTTGGCAAGCAATGCTATTTCAGTAATTTACCCAACATTGTTTATCGTGTTTGAACTTTCTACAGCTTCCAATTTAAATTTGAGCTCTTTAATGTTTAGTCTCTCAGGTCTGTGACCATGTTAGAATTACATGGACAATTAATGGAGATCATTGGGTTTATTAAAATTATAAAGATAAATTTAAGGAGGTGGAATGGTACAAATGAACAGAGATTAACTATAAATGCCCTGAAAAATACATATGTAATTGACAACTAGATTAAAAGAAACATTGTCTATTCCAGTCATAATGTTTGAAACGACAATATATAAGAAGGTGTATTTGAATTTTAGACATCCACATTTCACTCATAGTGATACTGACTATGTTTAGTGGAACAGAAGAAAATAATGTTTTTCACTAATAATTGGATCCCATACATGTAGTTTGAGTACCCATGCAAAAACTAAAACTGAATGTCCCCACAAAATCAGCCGCAGAGCCATGAAGTTATGTCTAAAGATTGCTTCTTCTTTTTTAAATTGATATATTTATCAATATTGTATGCTGTAATTTAATTTCTTCCATGATATTTGTCCAAGATCCAGTTTTTTTAATACATATATTTTTTTTATACTTTCCTAATAAAATATTAGCTGCATAAAAGAATCTTGTTTTTAAATAATGATTAGATGGACAAGGCTTCTGTTCTTGGGGATACAATCAACCACAAGAAAAGAACTCCAAGAAAGAATGAAGACACTTGAGAATCAAACTAAAAAGGCCAAAATGGAGTCTTTTGAAGCAAAGGAACAAACATCAAAACGAGATATTGGTGACATTTACTGTAATTACATGGTTTAACCGAATTTCTGGTACAACCTCCATGCAGTAGTAACCATTATTAAAAAACCATGCATTATATCCCCCTCTCCAAACATTATTAAAATATAAAAGGATGCATTGATTGTCTGGTAATAAATAGCTAACATTTTTCTTTAATTTAATTTAACAAATCTTCAAATTGAAGCAGGGACTTCATTGTGTACAAAGAATTAAGAAAATTTCAGAAAATATAAAAAAACAAAAGAGGCAGACTGCATAGCACAGATAATCATCTTCTAAACTCGGGTCAATGCCTTAACCTCCCACTGTTATTTGGTAAATTTAGGTTGTGTTTTCTTTTTTCTAAAAAATGATGATATGATAGATAAAACTTACAGGGCCTCCTGRTGATATTTCTCCATAGTTTTCCTCCATCCAGGCATGATGTCTGTTCAAAACATGTCGTWAAAAATCAACTTGGATAAYGAGGACCGATTTAAACAATAACTATTAAAGTTGCTCAAAGTGCATGCCTAGGCAAAATGTTTTTGAATTTAGTATATTATTAACAGCCTGATTATTAGAATACGTTATATGTGTGATGGAACTTACTACATCCATTTTTTTTGGCCAACTATTATTACGAATCAGATAGGTTCTTAGTACGCAACATTGAAAGTATTACCAAGAGAATTAATCAAACTAAGTTAATCGCTTTAAATTCATATACCATACTAAAACTAGATTGGCTGAAAATTGTTTGTTGTTGTTCTTTCTAGAAGTTACCTTCTTCGGGGCAGATGTTATGACAATAAAAAGGTTTCTGTTCATCATAGTCATCTTCAGTTACTTCAACACCAATGTAATATCCCTCCTTATAATCCCCTGAAAAATGTCGATGCAAAATCACTTTTAAACTCGGTACAAATGTGAAACTTTCTTTTAATGTTGAAAGAGTAAAATAGTAACAGCAGAAACCATGTATCTGATTGGCAGGGTCCAAGAATTCATAAAAAACAGGGGTATAGCCTCGATGTTTCTCGTTCCTTAAAAAAAAAAAGAAGAAATACCCAAAATTAATTATAAAAAAAAACACTAAAGTTGGCGATAGCTATGTAAGCAATCTATTTAACAATAGAAAAATATAGCACAAAAATTAAGCACCTCGCATTGTAAATAAACCTTAGCCTAAAGACAGCCGGTTTCCTCGACGATTATCACTATGCCATGCTCAAATAATTCTATCACAGCGTTTTAATTTAACAATCTAATAAGAAATTGTAAACGAAGAACAAATGGAAGCTAGAAAGGCGTAGAAGAATAAAGGGAGGAGGAGAGGAATTTGCGGCCGATCTATTTCAGCAGGAAACGCAC
>BMAC01000003.1:1468244-1498808 GCA_014905375.1 Phtheirospermum japonicum | reverse complement strand
GCAGCCTCAGGTGGAGAAACCCACCGAGCTACTCGATATTGGTGTAATTTCATCGATTTGGCTATTTGGAATATCAGAATTAACATGAAAATTGATTCTATCATGACCTTTACAAATGTATTTATAAATGTATTTAACAGCATGAATTGTCGAGCAAACCTCAACATTAATATGACAGTTAAACTTAGCAAGCAAATATGCATTATAAGGAACTACCCATCTATTGTCAAGCTGGTGTCGCCTAACTTTTACTCTAACACCATTGTTACTTCGCCGATACATTGGATAAGCATCAGTGATCTGGGTAGTTTCCTCACAAAAACCCTTCGGGTAAGAGTGTCTACATTTGCCATTTTTAGTCATGCACACATTTGATGGATTTAAAACACCGCATGGACCATGCATCATATGCTTCTTTACCATATTATGCAAGTGTGGGTACTCATCTCTACTTGGAATTTCAGCACTCACAATTTTGTCATACTCCTCGGGTCTAAACATTTTAAATTGAGATTTTAGAATCAGAAGAAAATGTGCATGTGGCAAGCCTCTTTTTTGAAATTCTATTACATAAGTAAAGGCAGCTACCTCACCAAAAATATTTTTTTTGAATAGTTCATTTTTAAGTTCCTCAAGCTTAGCATGAAAAACTCGTGCAATTAAATCAGGTCGATTATGTGCTTCTTCATTTTCAATTAAGTTCTCTTTTATTTCTGGCCAATTAGGGTTGCAAGTCATGGTTAAGAAAATATCTGGCTTTCCATATTTCGAAACCAAGGTCATTGCATCTATATATCTTCTTCTCATATTCCTTGGCCCTCCAATAAAGCTTGCAGGTAAAAAATTCTCTGCCCGACATTTGCTAAATGTTTTTCGCCAGCAGCCACGGAGTCTTGTATGCCTTGTAAGAACTCTCTCCTTATTTCCTCTTGCTGGGATTTGAAAAAATCTAATCTCTGTGATTCTAGCTTAACATACATATCCACTATATATTGTTGAAAAAGTCTACCAAAATGTAGTAAAAAAGACTGATCATTATCMMTCATTTGTAACTTATAAGCATAATACTCTCTAATAGAAACAAAATTTGGATCATTATCTATCCTTGCCATTGCTGGTAAAAAAATWAACAAAAARAATGATTAGTATTTTGTTGTGTTTTGTTGAATAAAACTACATATWGATGCYTAAGATTGCTCAATCTTACCATCTTGTTCCCTCTGTAATAGTTCTTCTGCATTAACTGCAAGATTTGGAGATATCGGAATCTGGGAGTTATTTTTACGTATTTGTTTTCGACGAATCTTTTTGCCTTTTTTTTGGATTCCTTGGTGCCAACCAAGTTCACCAAAAGGAAAAAGGAGAGGGTACTGCAGAGGGTCATAACAACCATAATAGTATTCTATTTTATGAGAACAACCACCATGGGTATGAACTTGGATATCCCTACGACAAGTCTCTCCATTTTCCTCACCTTCTACCCACAATGCAGCAACTTGGGAGACTGTAGGTTTGTTAAATACCCTCTGATCTACGTCAGGTAAAGTACGCAATATAATATGACAAGTATCAAGATTCTGAACCTCTCTCAAACCACGAAAAAACTTAGCATATGGGTTTTGCTGAAGAATGAGCATAACCTTCTGAATGATATTTTCTGTTAGTCTCGGACATGCATCTAAACGACTTGTCAACTCACTCTCGGTGTCATGAAAATACAATTGCAAATTTTTTGAAGCCTCTAAGTCAGTGATAAAATGGTAAACTTGTCCCTGGACTCTAAAGGTATAGACACCTTTGTTTCTTCTAGCTAGATTTTTGTCACATTTAACCCCCAAGGAAGTGAATGCGAAAAGGTTATTAATAGTTCTTATACAAGTTCTAAATAATCGTGCCTCTTCTGAAAATGAGGTCAAAAACTCTTTTAAAAGAGGCAGAATTGGGTTGCTAACTAAAACAATATCTCCCTCGGAGCMGCAAAAATTAGATGTTTCATGAAGGAACCTTTTCGCACCACAATGTGGGCAATTTGGTCGTTCTGGGAGAATGCTAGCCTCACCTGGGRCACAGTCTAATAGGTCTCGACCTTTCTTCCGAATTCGCCCTATCGCAAATTGAAATTAATACATGAGGACTTGTTTGGTTTGATAAATTCAAATGTAATTTTGAAACACTTAAAGTTATTAAGGATGCAAGATTTAAAACACCCGGACGCTTTCTTTTAATTCCTCCCCGACATTTTTGAGATGTTCCTGTGAGGTTCATGCAAATTTTAATTACTCCAATAATATTCTTAGAAAAACAGAAAATACATATATAACCTTATAAATATTACAATAGTAAAAGTTAAATAGATTGATTAAGTTATAAAAGAAATTGCATCATTGAATTTGAAAAGATAAGAATCACGGGAACTCTATTAGACAATGTATATAATTGAARTTTTAGTAAAATCATGCGATGTATAATCTGTTCTCCAAAATATGTTACAAAATATATTTGTTCTTCACTAATATGAAAATTATACATTATTTGCATATAAAAATGTGCAAGAAAACTCATATACACACACACATATACACATAGTTTCTGAAATAAGTCGTGTTTTTGCTGCGTTGTAAATTATAAATCAACGAAAGTAGGCAAAAATAAATGCAACAGTTACTTTCCAATAACATGGAAATTGTTATTTTTCTGAATTAATCTTTAACAAATAAAAATGTTAGAGTCAGTAGTGCGGGAAGAAATCTTTCATATGGTAAACATGGAAAAGGTGAATCAGTTTGTATATAATTGAAGTTCTAGTAACGGATATGCGATGCATAATATGTTCGTTAAAATATGTTACAAAATATAATTGTTCTTCAATAATATGAAAATTATGCATTATCTGTACCTAGAAATATATAAGAAAAATTATACACACACACATACACATATAGTCGCTGAAGTTTTATTTCTACTGATTTGTAAATTATAAATCAACTAAAGTAGGCAAAAATAAATGCAGAATTTAGTTTTTAATAGTATGGAAAGTGTTTATTTTTCTGAAGTCATCTTTAATACATTTAAATGTAATAGTTATTTGTAGGGGAAGAAGCCTCTCATATGGAAAGCGTGGAAAAGGTGAATCAGTCACTGATAAGCTACACTTGGCTGATAAGAAAAATTTATTAATAGGCAAACTTCAGCCAAATACCTGAAGAGTGAGAGTCGATCGACAATAATTGTTGAGTAGCTTGATCAAGTTCATGTTCAGTTTCAGAAGGCCCAATAATTAGTTGTTCATGCATAGTTATGAGAGGTTGACATGGCTCAAGCAATTGAGTATKCTTTTTTTTKTGTGTGTGAACCAATTTAAGAATTTCATCCTCACTACAACGTCTAGATGTATAAGATTCACTCATTGAAAGTCTCAATGGAGCAGGAATACTTAACCCAAGGTTATTCAAGTTAGCAGAAGAGTCACCAAGAAATTCTGGCATAGTAGCCTGAACAAGTCTATTGACACCCGCAGGAGGTTGCACATTTAAAGGTCTCATACATCCTTGTTGAGTTGAATGATCGGTTCGAGATCTTCGAGCCTTTAATTTCAAAATTCTCTCACAATGATTTTTTTTGCACTCAATGTTTGGCTTCCAGTAGTATATTGAAATGGTTCGGACATATCGACATGCATAATACTTGAATTATGTGCAGACGAAGAAGAAGACTCTAGGGGTTCGGGCACACGAAACACAGTCACGGGTTTGATAGGCTGTATATTATTGCACTCTAAGGATATGGGATGCAGAATTTGCTTTCTGGCAGGGGTTTTGGATTCAAAAGTATCACTCGATTCATTCGTAAGTCTTTGCATATTGTTCAAATTAACAGTTGTCGAAAAACATACAATATCATCACCCAGACTCATTGAACACTGAAGTTCTATTGCTCTAGCTTAACTTTTTTTTTCTCCATCTAGTGACAAAATTTTCCTATATATTTCTTAAATTGAGATTGGATCCACAGCAAGTCGAGAAATTATTAAAAGAAAATCTTCAGACTTCTCATTTATAAGAAAATACATGATTAAAGTGAAAATTGCTATTGAGAGCTCTCTGAATAACTCAACTTTGCATATATAAGAACACAAAAAGAATGTTCATCTTACTTTGCATCCAAGAGAAAACATTGACTAATTATTTTTTTCTTAGAAGCAAAGGAAAAGCAAGGAATTTGATAAAAGAAAAACAAAAGGCAAGTCAATTTCCATTCAATAAAACATGCAAAAGTAGGCTAGCACTTTCCGAATAAAATACTACACTTATGTAAAAAAGATCAAAAAACTCAGGAAAAAAAGTCTTGATAAAATTGAGTCACTTAGACATACCTGAGAATTAAAGATGCAAATGTTCACCACAAATGCAAGAACTTAGCTCATATCAAAGCATAACGAACCTGCAAGAAAAAATTGTAAAATCAAAGAAGGATAACTGGGGTTAATCTATTCTTCACTATGTCTTATTATGTAGAATGTTGGGATTAATGAAACTTATCACAAAACAAAAGCAAAACAACTCATAGTGCAATAATCAAATACATGGTAAATGAAAAGACTTATACTTTGTCACACCAAATATTAAACTCTACTCTTCCACACTGATCATTAGAATTCTTGGTCTAACGAAAAAGGTTTGATCAAAACAGAGCATCTTAGTTGTTGAATAAATACATTTGTTTAATAAAACAACATATTCTACCAGATATATTTTGTGTTTTAGTAATATAATCATATAGCACTGTTTTTCTTCTTATAATCATTTTTTTATTTTTAGTAATATATATATATATATATATATATATATATATATATATATATATATATAAATTTCACCAAAATAAATGGTAATTATTATTGACTGAACTTTTGTGGGGAAGTATTAGACCAATCAATATCACAGTGATCATCTTCAAAACATTTGTTTACTAAAAACAACATATTCCCCAGACATATTATGTGTTTCAGTAATATAATCACATAACATTGTCTTTCTTCCTATAAGCATATATTTTTTTAGAAAATAATACATTAATTTATTTTGACAAAAATAAATAGTAATTATTATTGACTGTTATGTTCAAAACATAATAAAGTCGAGTAATTATTTTTCAGCTAAACTCTGACTTTATGTAATTTGGGTCTGCAGGTAAAATAGATGACGGTCAAATGAAAATATTACTGATGATATGTACCACAGATACAAAGTAATTAGCTTTCAATTGTACATTTAATTAATTTAACATTATAAGTGCCACAATATGTCCAATGAAAAAGGCCAAGACTTTGTAACACCATACATTAAGCCCTACTTATCCATACTGGAAAATAAGATTCTTGATACCAAAAAAAAAAAAAAGAGCTTTCTTAAAACTAAGTATCATAGTCTTAGACATATATTGAACAAATAATATAAAAAATCAGGAGTTATTGCATCTAACTCTAATAGAAGAAAGAGTAAGCATACTGCCAAACATCGAGCTAAAAAAAAAAAAGGTAAAATTAGAATGTGTAAAAAGAAGTAAAATGAGAACATATATGATGAATAATCATATGTTTCTTTTGAGTAAGTGTATGAGGGAAAAATGAACATGCTGGAAAGCTGGAAGGAGCCATACATACAGAGAAAGCAAGTTAGAGAACAACAAAGGTAGCACTGTCTTCAAGTTATAGAACAACAAAGGTAGGACTTTTTTTATACTTATAATCGTATAAGATATAAGAAATTATATAATATGAAATGATTACAGACTTATGGACTGAAAATAAGGAGAGGTTTTTGACTGGAGCAGTGTCACATGCTACATGATTTCTGGGATTTTAAAGGATAAAAAATAAGGAGAGGTTTTTGACTGGAGCAGTGTCACAGCCATGAATTTCTGGGATTTTAAAGGACAAATTAGGTGGGAGGCCATGCACTCTTCTAAAAAATTAGGTAAAGAGACCATACTCAAAAGAGAATGGATGTCACACTTGTTCAAAAAAAAAAAAAAAACTTAATGACCGTCACACTTGTTCACAAAAAACAAAACAAACAAAAAAAAAAAACTATGCTTTATATACTTATTGGACTTATAATTACTGGGCTCATATAAAAAAAGCATGGGCTGGGGCTCATAAAAATATATTATAGGGCTCACAATATACTGAACATATATGATTGTTATTGGGCCTGAAAAAATTAATAACTACAAAAATGAATCCAAGCATTGAAAATAACTTTTATTTCCATGTTTATAGGATTTTGTGTTCATCAAGACAATAAGATTTTATTCTAGATGTCTACTTTAAGTGATTAACACATTTTTTAACTGTGGTTACTTCTACTCATGGAGGCTAATACCATAATCGAATGTTGAATGTATCCTAACTATAAGTATATTAGGATTATAACCAAAAAATATTATCGCTAAATTTATTTATCTACATTAATTTTGTAGCAAAAATAAACAAAACAAGATACTAAAATTATCAAGAAATATTCCAAAATTTTATTATCTTCCAGAAAGAACTCCAAGGGATTCCCATTTATGCTCCTTTTTTTTTAAATGAATTAATTTCTGGAATTCTTTGATTGCAGAGAAAATGAGAAGTGAAATTCAACAAGAGCTTAATAAAAAGGGTTCTTCAAACTATTTCAATAAATTCCCCCAATTTCTTTGGACAACCAAAAAGTAAACAATGGTAATAAATAAGTATACCAATGAAGCATTAAACTGGTCTAAAACCCGAAGTTAAATTGTGGCTGTAAAAAAATTTAGACATTACACTAACCCGCAAGGAGAAGAAAGCAAAATTTGTTGAGATTTGAGAACCGTCGATCGAAATTGGGGTCGTCCTTGCTTGCAACGACGATTTTACGGTCTACAGAGATTTTTTGGAGAGGTCCCATGGAGGTTTATGCGGTGTTGCCGTGAAGGCATATGCGCGCTGGCTGCTGCAAATTTTGAGAAGGCCCATGGAGGCGTATGCACTGTTGCAAAAAGAGGGAAAGAAAAAACAATAAGAAAAAAGGGAGAAAAAAGTTAGAGAAAAAAAAGGAAAAGAAAAAACAATTTAAAAAAAAGGCAAGAAAATATAGAGCCACACCAACATGTCAAATTAAGGCTATGCGCTGTTACAAAAAGAGGGGAAAAAAAAAACAATAAGAAAAAAGGGAGAAAAAAGCTAGAGTGAAAAAAGGAAAAGAAAAAATAATAAAAAAAGGCAAGAAAATAAAGTGCCACATGTCAAATTGTGGAGCAGCTACAGTAAATTCATATGTTTTCTTATCTTAGAGCATCTCCAATGCTAACTTTTGAAGTTGTAAAAATTAAGCCACGTCATTAAGTTAGAAAGTGTATAAACAATTTATTCTCCAATGCATACTTTAATGGGCCTTGTTATGCTGATGTGGAAAAAATAAATTTCAACACCGTTGAGCCCACTGTTGGATTTTAGAAAGGGTGTTAAGTCAGCATTGAGAATGTCATCCTCAGAATTTTTTTTAGCGCGACCTTAGAAATTTGGGGGGAAGAATAGCAGGTACAATTTGGGGGCGCGCCATTCCCAAATTTCTTGCTACTAATTTTTTCCCTCCGAAATAATTTTTGGGCGCGCCTTTACAATATTTGATGAAATATATAGCAACTGCATCTAAGTTTTGAGCACGCCTCTCAGAAATCCTTCATATAGTTTTGCCGCTACAAATCCTTCATATAGTTTGGCCGCTACAAATTGTCTCTCGTTCATATTGTAAGATTGCAATTAGGTAAATTCTTTGTTCATTATATACATATGGAGATTTATTTCTTGTTGCATTTGATGCTTTCTCATGAGGTTTTTCCATCGGCAATTGGATGAATAATGTATGTGTGATTCTACAAGTTCAATTAAATGTATTTCGGATGTGTGATTTTAAAAAAATTGTCGAGCTTTAGTATGCATGCTTCATTTCTTTTATTTTCTGTTTTTCAATTTTTAATTTGCTAGAATTGAGAAAATTGGAGCCAAAGTTGGTGAGTTCTATGTCTGCTTCTACTGTTGTATTTGTTGCTCTTGGAAAGTATTTTTGGCACTCTACTTATCTATATTTTTGGCACTCTACTTATCTATATTCTATGAGGGATTTGTACTACAATTTTTATTGTATTTTTATTGTGTAACAAATGTAAATAGATGGAACCACAAGATCTGGATGATGTTACGAATACTCGACAACAACCTTTCAATTACCCTATCCCGCCAAAACATCTGAACCAATTCAATCCTCATTCTAATTACACGATGCCGTCACAAACTATGAACCAACTTAATCCGCCTTCCAGCTACTCTGTGCCATCACACAATCTAAGTCAGTTTAATCGACCCATCTATCATATTGATCCAACAACGGGAATATATCCTCCGCATCTTGATCAAAATGATGCACATAGATTCTCATACCGCGAGCTGTTGAATACTCCTGTCGGTAACATTCAGAGTTGTGAGACTGTTAAGACATCAAAAAAGAAACTTAAAGGCACCCAAAATCCTAATATTCCTCGACTTGCAATTGCTAAGAAGGACTGGACTATAGAAGAGGAGGTTGCATTAACCAAAGCAGGGCTTTATATTTCTGTGGATGCTGATGTGGGTAGTAATCAAAAAAATGCTGCTATGTGGGCACGTGTCCTAGAAGTCTGGAAGGAAAAAATGGGGCCTGAGCACAAAACAACTAGAAACAACAATAGCTTACAATGTCATTGGTTTCAAATACGAACTGCAGTAAGATAATTTATTGCAAAATATGAGCAGCTTGAACGACGTCCACAAAGTGGTACTAACTCACAGGACTTGGTAAGAGAGTTACCATATACTTTATTTGTTAATACTTCATGTGCTCAAAGTGTGCCCGATTATATTTCATGGTAATGTTTGTGATTCATTCCTTTATATTTTGTTTGTTTGGTTTTCCTTTTATTTTTTTTTTCTGTATCTTTTCTTTAAATTTTGTGTTAAATTATTATTATTATTATTATTATTATTATTATTATTATTATTATGAATTTGTAAGAATTTGATTACTAAAAATGCATTAAAGAAAAATTGGGATTGTGTATAATAATATTCAGCTTTTGAAAAATTATTACTCGCTAATGGTCTTGACTACTCTGTGGGTTGCCGAGTAAGATATTTAAGCTATTTGTTCGTTTGGACCCTAGAACTGGTTGTAAGCTGCTGTAAGAAGCAGCTTTTGTACATTGCAGCAGCTGCTGCACAATACATGTTGGTTAGTATGTTTCTTTCTCTTGTGACTCRGGTGGGCAGTAATCTCAGGAACATATCTKGAATATTCAGCAAATGTWAAGTTCATATTGTCGCATGCGWTATATTAATAAAATTATGTGTATTCTTTTAATTAGGTGATAAAAGCGCTACGCTTACATGAGGATTTTTATGGAACTCCATTCAAATATCTTCATTGTTGGGAAATTTTGATCAAGAATCCAAAATGGTGCTCGACAATGCTTACCAAAATGGGTGTATCAAACAAAAAAAATTCGAATAACGGCCCTTCACCAACAGTAGATGATTCTTCAACTATTAGTGAGGAACAAGTCGCATACAACGACAATGATTCTGATGGAATTGTTCGACCACAAGGAAGGAAAAATTGCAAAGAGCGAAAGCGGAAGTTAAACGAGGAAAAAGGTGTGGTGGATGCATTGATCAAGTTGCAAAGCACTCTAGAGAAACAAGTTAGTGTAAATGAAGCAAACCTATATACGAGAGAGCATGTGATGAAAAAAGAAATAGAATTGAAATAAGAAGCTCAAAAGCAGAGAAGGGAAGCTCACACAATGAGGATGAAGGAGCAAAGAAGGCAATATATTATGAACCAAGACCTTAGCTTATTGTCACCTTCAGTTAGATCTTCGTATGAAATCATGCAGGCTCAGATATTGAAAGAATGGGAAAGTGATATTTTTATCTGATCTAATAAGGTAATTATTCTTATTATATTTCTCTTCATTTTGTCTTACTTTGCTTGGTTACTTATGTTTGATAATATATTCCTAACTTGTTCATGTATTATTTTTGTTGCTCAGTTTGTTTGAGAAAATGATCGGGCTAAAGAGGGATCGATTTGGAGGATTGCATGTGTGGCATTTGCAGCAAACCGGCGCTTTGTTTGACTCTTATTTTTAGTTTTGTTTTATTTAGTCTAAACACTTTAGCTTTCGTACACCAAACATTTCTATTGAAAAAATAGGCTAGTGCATGCGTTTTATTTTAGCTTCCGAGGCGTCGGTCTCGACGCTCTCCTTGACATGTCCACTGATGAGTAATTATGTTCAGACTTTTTTTATTTTTTTTAAGACGAAGAAGGGTAAATTTCCATTCTATAATAGTAAGTAAAGAGAATTACTACTAGAATTTGTTTTTTATATGCTATGTTGTTAGATGATGAGATTGTTACAGATATACTATCATCAGTAGACGAAGCTAAAGCTTGATAAAAAACAGACTTGTGCTCAGCTCCTAATTTTTTCGGCAAAGCGAAAAGATTATCCAGAAGATAGTGCTCCAAGCTTTCAGAAAAATTGGAGTCGTCATTATTCGCTTCCTGCTGCTTATTACCATTAATAGCAATGGGAGGAGATTCAGCTGCCTCTGGGCGAACCAACAAACTCTTCGGAGTTTTCTTGATTAATGTTATCAGAAGCAGCGATGTTTAAGGAGGTTTATGTTTCAATCCCAAATAAAAAAAAGATGTTGTTGCCGCCCTGTTCGAACTTTGAATATTTTGACACAAGTGTGCTGTACTCCAAAAAAAGGACATAAGTACTGTACTGTGAAATGCTCTTTTTATGTTTTTAAAGAGAGACAAAGTTAACAAAATGAGTGGCCCTAAGTTTACCTTTTTATGGTTCTTTATAATATTTGCAGGAGATAATTGATATTAATTATTTTTTAGTGATTGTACTAATTCAATTTCCTTGAAAAAGCTGCTAGTAATAATAAGAAAAAATATTTTTTTTAAACAATGCAGCCATGCAGCATCCAAGTCTGCAATCAATTCATGTTTTATATATTTTCAATTCCATGCAGCCATACAGTTTTAAGCACATACATTTTACCATAGTGGACCACATATATTTCATTCCTTAACTAGAATTAAAGTTCTTTAATTGATTACAAGCTGTAAAAAATTTAACCAAAACAGAAATTATGTAGATTTARTTAAAGTTATTTTTTTTCTCTTTTCATGGAAAAATTAGAACCAATAGATTATTAATAAGAAAAATCTCCTTGAAGTATGGGTGCAACTTCAGCTGATCTGTCCAGCAGTTCACAGTTGATGCTCTATGTCTAATTAATATATTAAGAAATAAACTGGTCTTTATTCTTTTAGTCAATTTATACAATTATACAGGGGTGCAATTGGATACCCTTAATTCTTTTTCTTT
Organism: Phtheirospermum japonicum; assembly: GCA_014905375.1. Lineage (NCBI taxonomy): Eukaryota > Viridiplantae > Streptophyta > Magnoliopsida > Lamiales > Orobanchaceae > Phtheirospermum > Phtheirospermum japonicum. Next base: position 1,487,336 of record BMAC01000003.1, on the reverse strand, counting down.
TTGTGGACCCACGACCCGAGCCCTCCGATAATGTCATTAGCCAAAGTAAACCCAGTATTACGGAGGAGCTAAACGGCCCTCTATGAATCGTTGCCTCGTCTGCAAATTACGTACACAGAAGTGCCTCGACTCGTATTACCAGTCTCATTTTTCCATACCTCTCTTGCCAAGGCTGACGATATTTCAGATATTCTTTCTTCCAAACTTGCTAAGTTTATGTAATCTGAGAGGGATATAGGTATAGATAGCATGGGCCTCCCTTATAATTGTAAACAATGAGTTGTCCCTCTAGTCCGAGTGCAGCTCCAGAAATTAGAGGCTTTCCCAAGACAACACAGCAATCACTAATAATATAGTGATTAGGTACATTATCAGTTGCATCTACAACAATTTCATACTTTTTCATGATCTCCAAGGCACTTGATGTACGGACTTAATCGCGCGACATGCAGCAGTAGCAGACTCTACTTTTGACCTCGCAATATATGCTTCAGTATGAATTACCTGTCTGTGTAGATTGTTAAGCTCCACTACATCATGATCAACAATACCCACACGGCCTACACCGGAAGCCGCAAGGTAAAGTATAGCAGGCGCACCCAAGTCGTCGGCTCTAAAAGAAATTATAAAACTTACTAGCTTTTGTTTAATAAATGTAGAGTTTGTTAGCTTAACAGCAAGACAACAAAAACTTGGTATAACAACAAACACATCAAATGGAGTTGGGAAGTAAACATAACCTTATTATATTAACATTATGAGTTCTTAATTCTCTTTAACTAAAAAAACGCAGAAGGCACACATTAAACATGTCTACTTGAAATTCGGTTACATCACAGAACATAAGTTCAAATGAAATATAAAATACAAAATATTAATCATCATTCTGGCCACCATATAGTTCCCAAATGTGGTCGATAAGATCGCGCTTTAAATCTTTATGAACTCTTTTGTCTTGAATTTGTTTCATTCTACCATTCATCCTCGACATGAGATAGGTAAAATCATGATCTAGGGTAACATTTTCAACCGTTTCATCTCTTTAGGGCTGCCAATTTTCAGGGTTCATACCCTGGCTGCATTCACTCTCAATAATCATATTATGCAATATAATGCATGTCTTCATTATTTTCCCCAAGTCTTTTGCGCTCCACATACATGCTGGACCTTTGACTATATGCCAACGACTTTGTAACACTCCAAATGCTCGTTCTACATCCTTTCTAACAGATTCTTGGCGTTTTGCAAATAACTTTTCCTTCATAGAAGATGGTTGTGAGATAGTCTGGATTAAGGTGGCAAATTGTGGATAAATACCATCAGATAAGTAGTATCCCATATTATAGTGATGACCTTGTACTACGAAGTCACACGGTGGTGAAATATCATTAACTAGGTCGTCAAAGAGAGGAGATCTATCGAGAACGTTCAAATCATTGTTAGTACCTGCCATGCCAAAGAACGCGTGCCAAATCCACAAGTTATGTGAAGCTACAATCTCTAGAATAAGAGTTGGAACTTTTTTAAAACCACTAGTATATGTTCCATGCCAAGCAGTCGGGCAATTTTTCCAGTGCCAATGCATACAATCTAAACTACCAAGCATACCTGGAAATCCTCGCTTCTCACCTTCTTCTAATAGATTTGCAATATCAGATTTATTTGGTTTTCTTAGATATAAGTCTTCAAAAAGACCTATTATAGCATCACAAAATCTTTTTAGACACTCAATTGCAGTACTCTCACCAATCTGAACATATTCATCAAGAGAATCAGCTGAGCAACCATATGCAAGCATGCGCATTTCTGTTACAACTTTTTCAAAGGACTCGACCCAATATTTCCAACTGCATCAACCTTTTGTGTAAAATAATCGTCATAAGTCTTCACAGCCTCTAAAATTCGTTCGAATAAGTCAATATCCATTCGAAATCGCCGTCGAAACTTCTCCCGGGTATATTTTGACTTCTCGCCTTTGAAATAGTCGTTTATAATCAAATCATGACGATCTATCCTATCACGACGAATATATCTTCTACCAAATACTGAGCCTCCATGTGGACGTTTTTTACCCGTTAGAAATTTGGAAATCATAAATGGAATATGAACCATGCCAATTTGAACCACATCTGAGTCTGCGTCCGCTTCAAAACTATCATCTCCCAACAATCTATTGGTAAGTGTAAGTGACTCGGTGCTTGAGGATTCACTCATGGAGTCCGATTCAGATTCCATTTGCCCTAACATGAATTTGTTAAGCAAATCCAGTATATTAGAAAAAAAATTATAAAGATAAACAATCACTAATAATATATTATTGTACATATTAAAATTAAAAATACATGTTCTTGAGTAATTGTCACAATGGATTGAGAAAAAAAAAACACAAATTAGAAAAGAAGGAAATTAATTTTAAAAAATAAATAGAAAAGTAATAACGTATAGAAAAAAGAGTTAACTCATCATTTTAGAATACTTCAATTGAACAAAAATGCTTTGATAAATTGTAAAGAACAAACACGAAGAATTGTCCCAGAACGCAATTCATAGTAATTGTTAAAAAGGTAAAGAAAAAAAAAATAAAGATATAATCTTAAATGAAGAATGAAGATTTGAGTACCTTGTGATGAAAACTTATTAAACTGAAATTTGTAAGTAATTCGAATGAGAAAGGATAAGGGTTCCGGTTGGAGAAAGATGAAGAAAGGATTAGGAACCAACGAGTTTCTTCTTCAATCTGTTTTTTTGGTTACTAATATAATTTATGTTTTGTTTTATTATTAATTAAAAAATAAATTCCACTTGTACAAAATAAGGATGTCGACAGTTACGCATTGGAGAAAAAATTTGGAACCAGATTTCAGGTCTTTCAACACTTACCTACGTGGATAGACATTGTATTGTTTAAATGACATGTGTTAAAATCTATTTACCTTCAAAAGCGAGGCATTGGATATCAAGACGAAAGTAGAACAGGAATTTTAAAAAAATGTCAACCAATTAGGAATTGACACATGTCGGCTTCTTGTTAATAGTTGTCAACTTTCCTATATAGAGTAGATTAGCTAATTTAACTTCTTCTATGAATTTTCTATTTATTTTATAATACTATCTTTTTTATAAAATGTTATAATATAATATTAGATAAATGACAAAACTTAAAATCATAAGAATTGTATAAAAAAGTGTTGTTCAAATAATATAATTATTTAATCAATTTAAAAAAAACTTAAGAATATATAGAATAATAATTGAAGTCCTTAATTTATAAAGTAAGTTATATAAATATGGAATAAATAAATATATAATTTTATAAAACTCAAATTTGCTTTATATTATTGGTATTTTTATAATTTTTTAATATTCAAATAAGAAAATATATAATAAAGTATCCTTTAAATTTATATTTTATTCTAAAGTATTATTGATTTTAATATTTTTTTTATATTTAAATTCTTAATAATTTAATATGGGAAAACAAATAAATAAGGGGATCGTCTACAATAATTTTTGCTTGGCCTATACTCTGATTATTATGCTTCCCTTCGACCCACGCTGCTATCTCAAGATCCTTTGCCTTCATTAAATAGGGCGTTTCAAAAAATTGCTCAGATCAAAGAGGAGCACCCCCGACCCTCGGATTTACCGTTCATACTGGCGCAAAGAGGGGCCGTGGTGGGTCTGATAGGCCAGTTTGTGACAAGTGCAAGAAGCCGGGCCACAAGTCCTCCCGTTGTTGGTCTGATAAAATCTGTAGCCATTGTAAAAAAAAAAAAAAAAAAAAGGTCATGAGGAGAGTCGTTGCTATGAGATTCACGGGTTTCCAGAGGGGTGGACAGACGTCAGCAAGGGGGGGGGGGGGGGGGGGGGTGAACCTTCAGCTGGGCATGGTCGAGCTTCTGTGAGGGCCAATGCAACATTAGGTAACAGCCTTGGTTCGATTTCGAATGATGCAATCACTCCTTCTCCTGGTCAATTATTCACAAGTGACCAATGGAAGGCACTTACGTATTTGCTGGGTAATGCCAAAATTGCTGAAAACCCCTTGAAAGGTAAGCTTGAGGCTACCTCTTGGATTATTGATACCGGAGCTACGCATCATGTTACATGAGTGAAATATTGGCTATTTGATACATAAGATTGCAAAATGGTGAAACTGTGTTGGCTTCTGTATTGGGATCTTTTCCTTTGTCGGACAAGATCACTCTAACTGGGGTTCTTATTTTCCTAATATGAGTTGTAATTTACTTTCTGTTTCACAGCTTAATGATGAACTTAATCGTGTTGTCCAATTTAATTCTTATATGTGTGCTATACAGGATCACACGAAGGAGCTGATTGTAACGGGAGCTAGGAGGGATGGATTGTACTATTTTAGCAAATCAGATTCGATGTGCCATGTGGTAGCTATTGAACCAAGGTCTAACTTGGAGTTGTGGCATCGTCGTATAGGGCGTCTTTATGAGAGATTAGTTAATTTGCTTCCTCATGTTAGTAGTAATAAAGACAGTCTAGATAAGGGGTGTGAAGTATGTATGCGTGCTAACCATCCTATAGATAAATTTCCCTTGAGGTATTTTATTTACCAACAGGCGTGTACACCGTTGGAATTATTTTTCTTTTGATTTATTTAATTTATTCCCAATGTGCATAATATCCTTTGTCAAATGAAAAAAAAAAGGAATCCCGACGGCAACTTACCGGCGGTAGAGTCCATTGGAAAGACGTCGGCACTTGTCGACAGGTTAAGAAATCTATCGGCAAGTGAAATTACCGACAAAGGTTTGACCGATATCCATTATCCGTTGGTAAGGGATTTGCCGATGGATTACCGACGGATATGGTCATCGACAATGACGTTTTGTTTTTTATTGTATATTAAACACAATCCATCACAACACTCTAAATGATAGTTGTATAATTAAACTCTTAATGAACACTAACGAATCCTAATTGCATAATTAATCCCTAAATTAAATCACAATTGCAAAGATAATCCCTAAAACCTAAGTTTACAATAACCCCTAAAATGAACACTATTTATACAATAACCCCTAAATTAAACCATAATTATATAATAACCCCTAAATTACCCTAATTATAAAATAACCCTTACATCAAACCCTAATTAAAATAACCCCTAAACTAAACCCTAATTATATAATAACCACTAAAATAAACTATAATTATACAATAACTCATAAATTAAATCATAATTATAAAATAACCCCTAAAAACCCTAATTATACAATAACCCCTACATTAAATCATAATTGTATAATAACTCCTAAATTAAACCTTAATTATACAATACCTCTACATTAAACCCTACTTATACAATAAACCCTAAATTAGACCCGAATTATACAATAAATCCTAAATTAAACTCTAATTATACAATAATCCCTAAATTAAACCCTAGTAATAAAATAAACCCTAAATCAGTTCTAATTATATAATTAGTTAATATAAATCCATAATTAAAAAACATAATTCATAAAACCATTAAAAAATAATTTCAAAAAAAAAAAAAAGAAGAAAATAAATTGTACTTTCACACGCGGGCATTAGTGGTCCTCGGTAGATCCAGCAGCTCGGCGGTGGCAGCGGACTCAGCTGGAGGTTGCTGAATGGGCGGCAGAACGGGAGAGGCTGAACGGGTGGCGGAGTGGGGGTCCTTTTTTTTTTTTTTTTTTTTTTTTTTTTTTTTATGTTTCTCCAGAGTGAAGCAGTGGGGTGATGACCAAAAAGCTACTCTATAAGAGTCTCGTCAAGAGCACCGGTTGTTTATAGTGTATAGCTCTAGAGCACCGGATATCGTTCCCACGAGGATTGTGATTATTAGTACTAACCATCTTTTTATTATTTAAATCTACTGAACAAATGTTGTTTTAACAATCTACTTAACTAGAAATATGTAAATAAACTAAACAATTGATTAAACAAGATGAAAAGTTAGAAGTTGTTTTTGAATAATGAATATGTGAGAAGAATGTGTTTAAATGTAGAATCCCCCTAAATTCACCTTGTGATTGTATCCAAATAAATCATCATAATCCCTTAAGTACTACTAATCCCACATATTATTTCATGCTTTTAAAGACCGTAGAAACTCTCTATTTTAATTAAAACCTCAAGTTTCGAGTAAATTAATCCTAACCTCAAGTTGATTAACGAGAATCTCTTCCTAATTAAAACCCTCAATATAGCAAGGCGAGCAGTTGAATTTCCCTATTAGGTTTCACCCTAATCCGGAGGATTTATGTCGTCCTATATCTAGGATTGCATGCAACTCCTACTTGTTTGTGTTCTTACTCTACTTCGCTGCATTTGATTAAAAGTAAAGAACAAACCCAAATCAATAAACCGAGATTATTGAGTTGGGAGAATTGATAAAAAGGACAAGCAAATCAAATGAAAAGCATAAAATAATATAAACCAAACAATACCCAATCACAAGTTAAATTTAGGGTTCATCTCAATACAAACACATACGAAGTTTAGTTCATGCTTGAATTGAAATCAAAAGAAGTGTAAAAAGAAAAATCCAAGAAAGGAGATGTTTACAACTTTTAGTTTTCAAATCAAAGATAAAATTACTTCCTTAGTGAGTCTTCAAAGTATTTATGAGGTTTTCTTCAAGAACTTCTTCATTCTCTTCTCGTACTTTTCATGCTTATTGTTGCAATCTTCTACCTCTAAAATTGTGTTAAAAATATCCTAGGGCTCTTATTTATAGTTCTCCAAGTTTTTTCTTAATAGAACATCAAAAAAATAGAGAAAACAGGGCCGAAAACTATAAAATCGCACTATTCGGTCAGAAACATGGCCAGCAAGACGAAAACACGGTCAGAATTTCAAAAACACGGTCTGGCCATATTTTCCAAAATTGGCCATCCGATAAGAAACATGGCCAGGCCATGTTTTCAACTGTCCTCCTATTTTTTAGTATTGTCTTTGTGATATGAAACATGGGCGTATTTTAAAACACGCCTAAGGCATATTTTTCTTGATTTTTTTGATATTTTAGCTTCGTTTGCGCCTTTTTAGTTCCTGTTTCGTCCCCTTAACTTGTTCTCTTGAATACACGAGTATCATTACCCTATAAATTCACCCCAAACTCTCTCCTCTTCAACGCTTCTACACAAATACAACTCAAAAATTAAAAGAACAAGAAACGCCATAATAACTACCAAAAGACACACAAAAAGCTTTTTATTAAACATATAAAAGCTACTAAAAATATTTATGATGTGACGATTATAAAACTACCCCCAACTTAGACGTTTGTTTGTCCTTGAGCAAAATAATCTAAAATCGAAGAAAACATAATGACAACATAAAGGGAGACCACATCCTCAACAACTACAATCACTTCATTAACCATCAAGTCAATAAGTAAGTACGTAAATAATAATAATAATAATAAATAAATAAATAAAATTATAAAATTAACACAGGTCAATTCATAATAATTGAGTTAACGAACAACGAAGTGAACCAACAATTTCTCACAAGATCACTCTTTTCACTCAAGTGTAAAGCAATTATGTATATAGAGCTCTCAAGTCACAAAACACCGAAACATTGTTCACGTAGGCTTGCACGTAAACCACGCCGATTCCAACTAAAAATGAGTTGAAAGGCATGGATGCTTCGGAGTGCTAAAATGATTCAAGCCCCGAAAAGGCTCATTTTGTCTAAAAAGATTTTTATCAATCGTTGTTGGTATTGAAAGCGTCAATCGAAGAAGAAAATACTTCGTGGTACCTCGACTCGGGTGCGAGTAATCACATTTGTGGGGAGAAGCACATGTCCGTTGACATTGATGTTACTGCTGCCGAGAACATCACATTTGGTGATATGTCAAAAATCACCATCTAAGGAAAAGGAAGGATTCTCATTCGATTGAAGAATGGCGGACACTAGTTCATCGAAAATGTTTACTATGTACCTGGGATGAAAGTAAATATTTTGAGCATTGGGAGATTGCTCGAAAAGGGGTACGACATGCACATGAAAGGTCAAAACTATTGCGAAGGGAAATTGATAGCTAAGGTACAAATTTCAAGTAATAGAATGTTCATGTTGAAAATTCAGCACGATATGGCAAAGTGTTTAAAAGCTTGTTTTGAAGACGAGTCTTGGTTGTGGCACTTGAGTCTCGGGCACATAAATTTTAGTGGGTTAAGAAAGATGTCTTTCGAGAAGTTAGTGAGAGGACTACTTGTGATAAATCTTCCTAATTAGATTTGTCAAGGTTGTCTTGAAGGGAAACAACATCGACACTTTCCAAAAGAATCTCTCTCAAGAGCGAAGCAACCGCTGGAGCTAATCCATATGGACATATGCGAACCTATTGAACCATCATCTCTCGGAAATAATCGGTATTTTCTGAACTTCATTGATGATTTTAGTCGAAAGACTTAGGTGTTTTTTTTTTTTTTGAAGAACAAGTCAGAGGCGTTTTCAAACTTCAAAAGGTTCAAGTCTCTAGTCGAAAAGCAAATTGACTATCAAATCAAGGCAACGAGGTCAAAAATGGAGGCGAGTTCACTTCAACGGAGTTCCAGGGATTTTATGAAGAGAATGGTATTCAGAAATGTCTTAACATTTCTTATTCTCCATAATAAAATGGTTTCGCGGAAAGGAAGAATCATTCCATTATGAATATGGTTCGATGCATGTTGAAAAGCAAGGATTTTCCAAAAGAATTTTGGGCAGAAGCTGTCGAATGTGCCGTTCATTTGTCCAATCGGAGTTCGACAAGAAGTGTTCATGATCAAACACCACAAGAGAAGTCGAGTGGTTTCAAACCAAGCATTTCATATTTGCGAGTATTTGGTAGCATTGCACATGCCCACAAACCAGATCAAAACAGGAGCAACCTTGACGTGAAGAGCCAAAAATATATTTTTGTTGGTTATGATCAAGCATCGAAAGGCTATATATTGTATGACCTAATTGATAACAAAAGGAAGCTTAGTCGTGATGTTGTGTTCAACGAAAAGATTTCTTGGGACTGGAGTACTCAAGATAATGAGCAATATACAATTTTACCCTTTTGAGCCTATTTTGAAAGAAGTCGAAGGGGCTGACGATGGAGCCCTTGAGTCCTCCATCGTCAGCCCCTTGTGATCAACCTTCATCGAAAAGCGAGTGTTCAAATAGTGGAAGACCTCAAAAGACAAGATCGTTGAGAGGAATTTACGAGCTCAATCAAAATCCAAACTTGTTCTGCTTGTTTGCTAATACTAAGCCCATAAACTTTGAAGAGGCGTCAAAGAGTCAAAAGTGGAAGAAATCCATCGATGATGAGATTAGTGCAATTAAGAAGAGAAGAATGAGACTTGGGAACTTTCTTCTCTTCCACAAGGACAACAATACATTGGAGTTAAATGGATTTACAAGGCGAAGAAGAATTCAAAAGGAAATATAAAACGATACAAGGCAAGGCTCGTAGTCAAAGGTAAAAATAAAAAGCTGGAATTGAATATGATGAAGTTTTTGCCCCTGTAGATCGTTTGGAAACCATCTATTTTTTGATCTCGTTAGCAACCCAAAAGAAGTGGGAAATTCATCAAATGTACGTGAGTTAGCATTCTTGAATGGAGTACTTAAAAAAGAAGTTTACTTCGATCAACTAGAATGTTACTTGTTACTAGGCCATGAGGGAAAAGTGTTAAAGTTAAAGAAAGCGTTGTATAGTCTGAAGCAAGCACCAAGAGCTTGGTATAGCCGTATCGACCAAACTTTTATGGAGAAAGGATTTAAGAAATGCCCTTTACGTGAGAATTGCTGATAAAGGTAACATGTTAATTGTATGTTTGTATGCCAATGACCTTATTTTTACAGGAAATAATGAGGAGTGGATTGACCAATTTAAACAAGAGATGACTAAAGAATACGAGATAACGGGCATTGGCCTAATGACATAATACATTGGAATTGAGGTTCATCAAAAGAAAGATGGGATATTCATTTCCCAGAAGGCTATGCAAAGGGAATTTTAAAGAAATTCAAGATGGAAAACTTCATGCCGACCAATATTTCGATTAATGTTGAGACCAAACTTTTGAAGGATATAAATAGAGATCGTATCAATCCAACTTTGTTTAAAAGGTTGATTAGAAGTTTGAGATATTTGACATGCACCAGGCCCAATATTCTTTATGCAGTCGGTCTTATTAGTCGTTATATGGAGAATCCTACTAAATATCACTTCAAAATGGCAAAGCAGATACTTCAGTATGTCAAAGGTACGATCAATCTTGGGTTGTTTTATCCAAAAACTGGAGAAATGAAAATGTTTGAATATCGCGATAGCGACTAGGCCGGAGATCCCGATGATCACTAGTGGAAAAATAGTGATTAGAGGCGGTTTTAAACAACCCTTAGAGGCGGTTTTGACATGCCTCTAATCAAGGCGCCGCAAATACGTACTATTGGGTGGCGGTTCAAACCTCCGCAAATAAGAGAATTCGGGCGGCAGTTCTTATAAAAAACCGCCTCCTATAGTCTTTATAGTTGCCTTTGAACCGCCCCATAATTCATAAAAGGAGGTGGTAACTTTATATTAACCACCTCAAAGTGTGACAATCGGAGGCAGTTATTAAATTCGAACCGCTTCAATTATCATCCCAATCAGAGGCAGTGATTTATCCGAACCGCCTCAAATCCACATTTTGAAAAAAAAAATCTAATATTTTTCCTTTAGGCCCTGTTGGTGCTTCCAATACAAATACCAATATCAATCAATCAACCAACCAAATTATATAGATCACTATTAATATTACTTCAATCCAACATACAAAATCGACAGTTATGCCGAACATTGGCTCAAATAAAACCCAACACAATATACCACTCACTAGATGAAATCAAAACATAAAGCATGTAAATTCCAAAGGAACCCATTATAATATAATATTGACATACAAGTAAACAAATATATAACGTCACCGAACCACAGAGATTGTCGAGAATTAAGAGTGTCAATTTTGGAGGTGGTTTTACTTATAAATTAATAGCAAAAACGTCTAGAATACCAGAATAATAACTTTTAAAGATAAATACACAATAGAACTTAATTATAACATGAGTTAAGACCATGGGAAACAGATCAAAAATTTTCTCAAACTCCATTTGCAACTAAAACTAAATTGCATTGCTTGTGAGGACACACATCGAGATGACGTTTTATGATGCTGGGCATTACCTACAAACATATATGATCATGCATAGAAACTTAGGAATTTATCATGATAAACATTTAAAATGTACACATAAAACTTAAACCAGCTCATTTTGATTTTACTGAGATAAGAACACTATGTCAGATTTACATAGAAAGACAAAATCTTGGTAGCCAATTTCCTATGATTTCTATATTGAAGGTGAAAATAATAAAAAGAAATTGTCAATTAAACCCTTATTTTATCAATTTCGTGCATGTATCAATTGGATTGGATGGTAAGAAATGGACCTCGTGAGTTCCATTTCTCACCTTTTGTTTTACATATACAGTGAAAAAACACATAGTAAGTAATGCAAGAGTGTAAAGCTGGAAGAGAGACCAGTGCCTTCTAATGAATGCACCTCATAATGTAAATGCCTAAATATTATACGAGGAATTAAAAAAATTAAAATATATTAATAATAATAATAATAACTAAATGATTAACACATATTTGTCCTTATTTTTATTAGTATTTTAGTTAGTTTTTCTTATTGTTTTTGGTATAAGTTGGGTAGATTAAGCTTAATTTTGTAATTTTATACTTCCAGCTTATTTTATCAAATTATAATCAAGATTGATGAAAATAGGTGATTATTCTCTGTCTTTCATCTTATAGCTAAGTAACCGGAGGAGCTCAGCGCATGAGAGACGAAGTTCAATAATTAAGAGATAAGAATTGAGCATTCCAGCGAAGAAGTAGCAGAAATTAGAAGCTAACGGTAACCCTTACCACTACCATTACCGCTCATACCGCTGAAGATGGACAGAGAGCTCCCAGACCTAACTAACGGTAACCCTAATAGTATCTCTTACCGCTAGTTACACCGTTATGAAACGACATAGAGATTAGCGGTGTACTTAACGATTACATTCTTACCGCTATCAACACCGCTACGGATGGACAGAGACTACTTAAGGAGGGTTAACGGTATAGTTAGCGGAAACTCTTACCGCTATGTCGTACCGTTACCTGCCCAGAAACTCATTTTTCCCTAACTTGTTCTCCAAGACTTGGAAAAACTATATAAACCCCTTCAAATACACACATATCACCACCATAACCCTATTTTCGGTCCATAGCCTCAAAAACAACACAGCATTACATCCCATATCATTAAAGAAGATCAAGATCGAAGATTCAAGAGTCACAAGTTTCAAGTTCCATTCTTTAGTTCGTCATCCGATTTTTGGCCAAGATCAATGCGTTCTCTCCGGAGTAGCTAGAGGATTTACTGCACTTCTTAGTTCAAAATAAGTATTCCAAACTTTTTAGTTGTTTTCTTATTTTAATTCATGCTATTAGGTAATTGCTTTTATTTATTATTCTTGAGTTATTTTACGCTACAAGCTTGTTACTTTGGATATTGGATTCGTAAAATTTTGTTATAATTTAGTTTATTTATTTTATGCTTGGTTGATTGAGATTTATTATTCCATTTACGTTCCATTTAAGATAATTGATTACGCTTATACTCGTTATTTTCATTGAAGTTCTATGCTTTCAATTTCGTTATTGCTAGTAAGTTCATACATGTTATTGCTTTGATTAGATTGATTACTTGAGTTGGATTCATGCTAATTAGTTTTTGTTAGTTAATATGTTTATATTCATGCTATTTAATTTCTTAGATAATAAAAACAAACAAACCCTAATTTGAATTAGCTTTCATGTTACTTTGTGATTAAACTAACATTTGAGATTCTGATTGCATGTTCTTTGAGATCGACTCGTTTTAACTTACCACCCTACATGCGAACGAGCTTTTAAAGAATTGATAAATATTTATAAAGTTGGAGCACAAAAGTTCGAATTACTAAAACATCATCAACAACAACAACAACAACAACAATAACAATAATAAATATCAAGAGATCCATACCTCTTTGGGGTTAGCCAACACCCTAACTATTGCACCTTCAATCGCATCTTGGTTTTCCAACCGAGAGGCTTGAGCATCCATTAAAACAACCGTATTTGCATCCACTTCTTTAGTAATGACCTACACTTGGAAATACCGCAGGTTAAGACAAGGTTTCAATTGCCAAATTAAAATGTAACACAAATATAACTATTTTTATCAACCACAATAATAAGATGTTTATCAATGGTTAGGTTATTAAATGTCAGAGTTCAGTTTTGCCACTGCAAAGCACGTCCATGTCAGCCAATTCTTTAACTTTTTCATTCTTTTATTGATTGTCAAACCCAAGTAAACACCGTCCTTGGAACCCATAAGGTCCACCCATATGCCATAATACAAATTTACCCTACTAAAAAAGAAAAGGAAAAAGAAGGCTAAAACAGGTGTTTAAGAGAATAATTTGATACCTTGAACTCCTATAAAACCAACATCACTAGTTAATGTTCAACTTTAATATTCTGCTTTTGCATTGTTAGGTAAGCTAGAAAAAGGGAAAAGTATTTTTTGCAGCCTGTACTATAGGCGTTTTCACGCTTTGCAACCAAATATTTTTTTTGTTGTCAATTGCAACCTGTACTACAATTTTGCAACCTAAAGTTTGAAAAATAAAGCGTGAAAAAACAAACTTTAGGTTGCAAAATTGTAGTACAGGTTGCAATTGAAACGAAAAAAACATTTGGTTGCAAAGCGTGAAAACACCTATAGTACAGGTTGCAAAAAATATTTTACCCCTAGAAAAATGGGAATCAAGATCACCACTAGTTAATGTTCAACTTTGTCCTTGTAGATTAATATTCCGGTTCTTCTATAGAACCAGATAGAGTTCCATTATGGAGCCCTATAAATGACATGGCATTCATCTAGCTCTTAATCATTTTTTTCTTTTTATTTTTCCTTTCTTTTTTTATAAATGCACGATGGGGTGAATACCATGTGTTATATAGGGCTCCGTAATGGAGCCCTATCTGGTTCTATAGAAAAATTCGTATTCAGTCATTTTAATTAATCCATATCATTTCAAAAGTCCCACACTTTGGCAGTTGCATTTTTTAAACAATGGATACAAATTACAATCCGATAAATTTGGAACTCCACCTAAACCTAATAATCTTCTCACATATCTTATTGATTATTCTTAAAGCCACAACTATAATCTTAATCCCAGCTGCTTGATATGCCGTCCATCCCTTCATATTCAACAAGGAGACATTAAACTTTTCCTCCTAAAACTCAGATATTTCAATTCTCAAGTTTCCAACCAAAGAAAGAACCATGGAATTCAAACAAGTTCAAAACATCGTATGAAACAAAATTTCTACATGTCAATACATGTATTTGAACCCTTTCACAACCAACAAATCATTTATAAGCGAGTCTAGAACCAAACACACACATTTGAAATGAGAGCCCAAACGTAGCCAATTCATCAACCACTGTATTTCATACCCAGACTGACGTCGTGTCGGGAAGCCATCGAGAACCACCAAGTCTGGTTCAGTCATAAAATCAGACTAATGAGCAACGGCAGCCCTAGTTAGGGCTAAGTCGATGACCCATCGCCGTTAATTATTTTCACCAGAGGCGCCAAATCCCAGGATGTTGAATGCCATCACCGCTGGAGTATTCGCCAACACCGGTCGTCATTTCCACTCGGCCTGAAGCCGTCGTTGATTGAAGGTGAAGAGGTCGCTTGTCGGTTTAAGCCGGAGCCACCACCATCATTGTTGGTTGTCTCAGCCGCCAATTTCACGTCGCGATACCGAGCTGGATGCGAGATGGATTGATCGGTAGCCCGTAAGCCAGCAAACTGGGCCCAACTGACGCAGAAAGACCCAGTCCCACGTCATCGTTGTCGTCGCCTCAGCCTGCACTTTCTGCCGCTGCCCAGATTACCGTCGCCATTGCCGTCGATTCGCCAGAGATGCGGAGCCGTTAAGGAGTAGAGGTCGTCAAATCGAGCCATTCACTGGGTCCGTCACCACTGCCAATAGCCGCCGCTTCCAGACATGCCGCCGCCGCCATTGATGAGTCATGGAGGAGATGTGGCAGACCGATTTGAAATAGGGACGGGGCCCTTTCGGAGCCGGAGAAGTTGCCGCTGTCGGAGCCTCAATTGGCACCGCCCTCTCTATTTGCCGTCGAAGGATATCCAGAATCTAAGGAGAGGTGCTCGCCGATTTGTGAAATGGGGAGAAAACAATTTGCCAGTTCTATGCCAATCGCCGAGAGAAACCTCAGCCCTGTCCGACGCCATCGTGAATCTCCACCTCCGATGGTCTCAGCCCTCGCCATTCGCTGCCGTCTCCTTTCTGTGGAGTTGCGTGGGAGCGACTAGAAGAGAGAGAAAGAGGAGGGTCATTGATTGAATTTGGGATTTTGAAGAGGTGCTGTGAAATCGATTGAATTTGGAAATTAATTTTCCAATGGGGCTGTGTTTGTAAAGTCTGACGGGATAAGACAATTCTATCCCATCCCGCATGATTGCACTGTTTAGATAAAATTATTCGGTTGTTTGTACTATAGGAAGTGTCTATCCTGATCAAATGGTTTGTAAAAAAATGAGTGTTTGTATTGGTTGATTTGTTTGGATAAAATTTGAGAAGACAAAAATACCACCATTCCCAAATTTTATGTTTAAGCACATCGTATGATTGACGCTTCATCCTCGTCCTTCCCGTGAATCCTTCGAGTTGGTGATTTCGTGGTGATTGAATTGAAATTGGGTCTTCAAATAATTAATTCAGCCAGACAGATGACATCCCATCTGGTGGATCCGACGCACCCACTACCTTCTTCGTCATCAGCTTCAGTCGGCCGGGATCTGTGGCACGCAGCACACGGCAAATTGCGGTTTCTCCGTCATCGCGAGTTCTGCCCGTCGCACGGTGTACGAAGCAGGATCCGATGAACACGTTGTAGGACTCGATTTACAGGACACGCTGTAGGACTCAATTTACAGGAATTAGGGTTCCGGCATTTCCGGGGGTTGCTTTGACATTGCCTCATTTTCATATTAATTAGTGTTTATACCAAATTCTATTGCAATTTTTCTTTGCTAATCGCATTCCCAATTACCTTCTCTGTTCGTGTTTAGTGGCGCTCTTGTTACTCTCTCTCTCGTATGACATTGCTAGGGTTTCACGGCGTGGAAGCTATTTATTGTCCTATGTACGCAATTCAATGAACAAGCAAGGGCAAAATGGACATCTCAGGTTGCACTTCGGGGGTACGAAGGTAATTTCGAGCAGCGAGGGAACATGGGACTACCCAATCCGAGGGGTCTTCGCGGGATGGAATTATCTAACTACATTCGGATTGCGCCCGGGCCATGATAGGTCTCCCGGTCTTGAGTCTACGTTTTCAAACGAGGGACTGGGTGGGATATCCCACCCAATCCTATCCCATCCCGTTTTATAAACTCAGCCTGGAGGTATTATTGGAGGGTTTATGCTTGAGTTTGGGGTTGATGTTGAGGTTGGTTGCATAGAGAGAGAGAGAGAGGGTACGGAGTGGTGAAACAGAGAAAGAAATGAGGAAATAAGTTGGGCCAATGGGTTTAATCTTGGGAATGTTGGGCCGAAATTTTTAATTGTGAATTTGAGTTGGTTGTAATTGGAAAAGGATGTTGGTCTTGATATTTGGGTTTTGTCTTGTGGTCTGGATTCACATTGATCTTTTTAATCATTGGGCCAAATTAACTTTCCTTTGATAATTTATTTAACTCTTGCCAGGATTTCGGCTCCTTAAGTTCTTTCAAACTGAAGTTGTTCGACTAATTATCCGTTTCAATTTCTATTCCATCTATTTATTCCAATTCCTTTTATTTGTAAAAATCGAGGATTTTGAGGATTAGGACAATCATCCAACCATATATATTTAACGAGTCGCATTTATCGAGTCAAGTCACATTTCTGCATATTCAAGGTAGGGATAACTAAAGCCTTTCTATTTACAGTTCATTTTAAAGTGCATAGTATTTTAGCCTATGTTGATGATTATATAACCCAAAGGTGGCGTTTTGTCAAAAATTATGTGCACATAGTCATGTGACCCAGAGAGTTTTAAAAATTGTCGCATGGTCCAGAGATAAAGGTGCAACAATGCACAAGAGGTGAAGTAATGCACAACAGAGGTACAATTTATTGTATATAGAGGTGTAATTTATTACACAACAGAGATATGATTGTCCAGAACTATGATATTATGCAATTATTATCACAACAAAAAAAAAAAGCAGTTTTCCGTGGGAACTTTCCCTCGGTTTTGAGGCAAAATCCCTCGGAAATTTTAAACCAAGGGAAATATTCCCTCGAAAAAATCTCCGTACAACCCTCGAAAAACTGAGGAGATGATCCCCTCGGTATTCCGAGGGTACATACCCTCGATTTTTTCGAGGGAATAATTCTCTCAGAAAACCGAGGGGAAAATTCCCTCGGAATACCTCGAAAAAACCGAGGGTTGTATTTTCCCTCGGAATACCGAGGGTAGAGTATTCCCTCGATTTTTAATTTTTTCGAGGGATTTTCAACTCGGTTTTTATTTTTTTTTAATAATTTTTAATTTTAATTCCTGTTCAATTATTAAAATTCCCCAAATATTTGAAAAAAGTCATTAATGAAAAGACAAATAAATAAACCAATAATTATAAAAATATTTGAAAATTTAAGAATTATTACATGCGTTCGACACAGTAACAAAGTTTATATAAAAATCAAACTGTCCTATGGATGGGAAGGGGGGTACTGCTGGAAACGAGCATACAGGTCAGCCATCTGGGCATTCATCTGCGCCTGAAATGCCTCCTGCTGCCGGCGCTGCTCCTCACGCTCTGCCTCCCGCTGCAAGCGCTTCTCCTTAAGCTCCTCCGCACGTCGTCGCTCAGACTCGGCGTATTGGTGCTGGATCGCCTCGAGCTCCACCCTCTGCGTCTCCTGAGCTCGTCTGGTGGCCTCCAACTCCTCCCTCTGAGCCTGGAGCTGCGCCTCGAGCTCTTTGACTTGGGTCCGATCAGCTTGGTAGGAGGTGGAAGAAGAGCGGTCTATAAAAAAACCCTTCGCAGCAGCCACCACCTTCCCATACGCACTGGTTCCATAATGCCGTCCCTTGCTCGACCCGACGACGCTGAGGAAAACCTGGTCATGGTCAACCTCGCTACTCGCCTCCTGGGAAGACGCACGTTCCTTTTCTTGGGTCAGTTTTCGCTCGTACTCCTCCTGAAATACAACTCGTTATTAAAATTCTACATTAAAATCAAAGAATAAGTTAAAAATAAGAAAGAGACTCACATTAATATTACTAGATCTCATATCGATCCACGCGCCGTGTTTCTTTTGGTGCGTACGTACAAAAAGATCGTAGCACTTAGCCGGCACACCCGTCTCCCGCTCCTGTATCCAAATAGAATTTTCAAATAATTAACATTAAAATTAAACAAATAAATATTATATTATTATATTCTAAAATTACTTACGATATCCAAAATATAATCGAAAGTAGATCTACCCCCATCCCCCCCCCCCCCCCCGTGTGTTTCGACATCCCAGTAACCCGGCCCAGGCAGGCCTCGTGTTAGAATAAGGTGACCAACAAGCCAACTTGTGGCCGTGGTCTGACCATTCTCTTGTAACACAATCGTTTTTTATTCGTAATAATATCTTTTATACTTATTGGCATTCCATATCTTTTATCCCATGCTAGTTGCATAGGTATGGTCCTGATGAAGTTACTTTATTACGGTGGATTGGTCTAGCAGAACCGTGAGATAATCCAAACACGTAATGTAACTCATCGAACTTGTTCCTAGTCAAAGGGTTACGCCATAAATGAGGATACAGGCCTTTCCCATTAAGACTAGTACTTAGTGTATGTGGACCGCATCTCATCGGTCACGGTGTCTGGACATCGACATACATAAGTAGGTGCTCATAAAGA
>BMAC01000003.1:1421244-1450375 GCA_014905375.1 Phtheirospermum japonicum | reverse complement strand
GTCGCGGTGTTGGATTGTCGTGGGGAGCCGGGAACGGTGCTTGAGGAGGTGGAAAAGGTGGTCGAGCGGCGTACGGGGAGGGAAAATCAAAGTCAACTTAATTGAATAAGTCAACATAAATACTTAGCATTAAATTAAAGGTTTAAAAGGAAGATCTTAACAAACTTTTACAAACTTAGAAATTGAATACGACTTAATAACTTAAAAGCATAAGTTAATAAGCTAGAAAGTTATAAAATGAAATTGAGAATTTTGAAAGATCAAAACAACCACAAACAAAGAACCAAACTTCGATATAAGATCAAGAGAAAATAACATGGAAATTAAGCTATATTAAAGGAAAGATATTACCAAATGTACTTGATTACACAAAAGATTGAATGAGGAAAAGCTTGAAAGCTGAAAGATTTTTCACAAATGGAACTTAAAACAAAGTTTGAAGATGAAACAACTAAGATCTTAACTTAACTAATCTATATCTAATTACTAGAATTTATAGGAATTAAAACTAATTAAAAAGATGAAAAGTGCTTTTTCTTCTTGTTTGGAGCAGCTCTCTTGGAGAAGAAGGCCACCCAGCAAGTTGTCTTCTTGAAATGACGTATGATTGCTAATATCTTCAAAATTCTGCTTTTCAGTCGATCGACTGAGAAAAAGCAGTCGATCGGCCTTGTCGGCAGTCGATCGACTGCGATGTCAAAAATGGCCTGAAGCCCTGTAATTCCGTCGATCTTGAGAGGACCCAGTCGATCGACAGCAGTCGATCAGCCAAGTAGGCAGTCGATCGACTGCAATGTCCAAAACGCCAAAATGTCGCTGGAATTCAGTCAATTTTGGGGGGGTTCAGTCGATCGACCAGAGATGCAGTCGATCGACTGAACATCCAGTCGGTCGACTGGATTCCAGCTTCCGGCTCGATTTCTCGTTCTTTTCGCGTCCGCCGGTTTGTCGAACCTCGTTCGTTGCGCTTCCTTGCTTTGTCCGTCCATTTCCGAGTCGAGTATCACGATCCCAAACGAGCGTGGGCCCCGCATGGACGTCCTACGGCCAAGAAAAACGAAAACGTGAAAAACTACGAAAATTAATAACAAAACGTACAAAAACTAAGAAAATCTAGAAATACGAAAAACGGCCAACCCGACTCCTAAAGCAACAAAAAGCAAGCGAAAAACACGCAACGTGAAACAAAAACGATAATGAAAATATGTACAAAAAGATGCAAATCAGTGGTGACGACGATAGTAAAACTACGATTTAAATTCTTGAGATTTTACTTATATTTCGAACTTAATTAATAAGTCGTATTTGAATTTATTATTTTATTTCCGCAAAGATTAACTATTAACTATTGGACTTATTTGAATGCTATTTATGAAACTTCATTATTAATATTATTAATATTATCAATATTATTATTATTAGTTTTTACTAAAGCCAACGATATTAGATTTATTTACTTTCATTGAAAAGATATCAGCTAGCTTTATTTCAATAAAGTTGTTTGATTTAATTGTTTGTTTATTTTTAAATTAACTGGGGATAATTATAAAAATAATGTCCCTCATATTACTTCCTTCAAAATATGAATACTTCCCCTATGAAAAACTGGAATGTTACAGTTGGTATCTGAGCATTACGGTTCTCGGTACTCGAAATAAAAATTTAAGAAAAATATTTATTGTAGTAATCAAAAATAAGTTTTTATTAATCTTAGAATTTTTATGAATCTAGTAGTTTTTATGAATCTTAGAGTTTTTATGAAAAATCTTTACTGTCGTTCACCTCTACCGTTCGCGCCGACTTCGCAAGTAAGTAGCATGATTTGAGTATTTTATTTAAAAATTCATGATGCGTGATTATGAAGAGATGTCTAGTCTGCGTTTAAGAGTGTTTTAAGAGAAAAATAAAGATTTTAAAGAGATAAATGCAATTGGCATGATTTATGATTCACGATTGAGAAAAGTTACTTGATATGATCAACATTTCAAATTACCAAGAGAGTCAACATGATTCATGATTTAGTACGAAGCATACAAGAACTTTCCATGTGTCGATTGATTTACAAAAGGTACACGAACATATGGCATGCATAGTTGCTATTTTGGGCTTTAAACTTATTATTAAAAATAAAATAAAATTTTGAGATGTTGCAAGAACCTTAAAACTGAAGTACCCAAAGAGTCGCATGGAAGAAAATCTATAACGTTAAAATCAGGAGGGCATAGTTATTTTATTACGGTTTCATTAATTATGTAAATCAGCTGCATTACATTTTGCAATTCTTAGGCCATGATGACGAGTATCATTGTTAGAAAGCCTCCAAGTTAGTTAATATTTTACCTAAACATTTAAACCAATTAATTCCTCTTGATTTTGTTTTAGATGTTAAGTGAAATGATATTGATATCTTTTGAGATTACTTTAACTTCAAAGATCAAGTGGGTAATCATCTAATTAGATGATTCATTATTGTCTGGAATATTTTCGTTAAATGAATTTGGGTTAAGTTGATGACTAAAATTACATGAATAGTTTTTAATGAGAACCATGCAATGATAGGAATTAATAATTTTATTATATGATCCTAATATTTTTTTAAGGATATTTTTTTTAAATTTTGCATTTTTCTATCAGATGTCATGGCAAGTGACAAATTTTAAGAACCAAGTTCTTCTTAAAAAAATGTGTGTAATTTGTAACATCTCAGTTTTAATCAAGTGTATATTTTAGTTTTAAGCCCAATTTAGTTGTCTTGTGTGCATTGAAATTTACTAAGTTCAAGTTGATTTTATATCAGAATCATGTTCAGCCGCTTTTCTGGTTTCATTTTCTAACCCTAGCAAACATGTTCGGCCGCTTTTCATATGTCTTTCTTGTTTTTCCTTTTATATGGTGACCTACCCTATAAAGAGGTCAGGTCGCTATAAAGAGATCAGGTCGCTGCTTTGACAGACTCAATGCGATTTGTCTATTATTAGGTTATTGAGCTGGCGAGCTTAGTAAGACCTCTCTATAACAACTGATATGAATTAAGTCTCTCTCCATTCTCCTGGAGTTTTGACATCTCGAATAGGCTTTCTTCTTCCTTTTCTCTTATTTCTAGCTCGAATAGCGTTTATCCGATAAGATCCAACCCAGTCGTAATACATTCTCATTTCAAAAGTAAAGCATTTTGGAATTTGAAAAGTATGAATTTGTAAAGCATTATTTTTATTTAGTTCATGATGACTTTTACGTAATTTGAGCAGGAGGGTTTTCATTTCAATCAAGGCAAAATAAGTGAATTAACCCCCTATTTTTTTGTAAATTTACACACACACACACACATATATATATATATATATGTATGTATGGATCACTACTACAAAAAACACTATTGGAACGAGAGTATAGGTATCGGTTGTAGTAAACAACCGATGTCTAATGCCACACGTTTTTTTTTTTTTTTTTTTTATAAATAGAAAAAGTTATAGGCATCGGTTGTTAAGTAGAAACCGATGCATATAGTCGCACGGGGGCTTTTTTTTAATAAATAAAAGTTATATGCATCGGTGTTACCAAACAACCGATAACTATAATAGTCCGGAAAAACTTATGTGCATCGGTTGTTTGGATACAACCGATGCCAATAATAATAAACAAATCTAAAATTTTCATTAAAATATATAGATATCGGTTAATCAACACAACCGATACCTATAATTAAATATGAACATCGGTTGTTGGTTTAGAACTGATGCATATTAAATTAAATTTCTTTGCCTCTAAATATAATTTTCCCATCTTTTTTATTCATCAACCTTTTCACGTACATCCACCCTGCCTTTGCCCCCAAAATCATCGTCCCCTCGCTAATTTTTGCTGCAAGAGCTTTCCGACTATGGTGGTGCGAGCTCCACGAGTTCCTCAGACGATGAGTTGGTGAGATTGGGTTCTTCTACGACTGAATTATGTTCTTCTAGTAATGCCATTTTGACCTGATTTCAGTTTCAGTAATCCCATTTCTTCCCCTTCGCCTACAATGAATTCTGATTGCAAAAACCACCATCTTTTTGTCTCTCTCTCTAACCCCTCCAAAAGACCCCCCCCCCTCTTTCTCTCTCTAAAACACACGCACACAACAAATCTCACTCTTTCAATAATTAGGGTTTTCAATTAAAGCCATCCACACTCGTAAAGAGGGGGAGAATTACAGAATAGAGGCGCTTAAACCACAACTCTCTCTGATTCAAAACAAAGGGTTTTTCATGAATATCGGCAATAGGATTTTCTACCGTGCTTTCATGACTTATAAATGGATTTCACAATTTCTAGCATTTTCTTAACGGCCGGTTATTCTTCATTTTTGGTAGCCCTAGCAACAACCCTTTTATGTTTCCTTTTTTGGAGCGCTGTTTTTTTTCGGGGACCGAAATTAGGCCCGAACCCGAACCCAAACCTTTCTGAATCGAAAATTCAAACTAGTGGTGGGGAATGACGGTGCGATCGAGTGGCAGCGGCGGCGGATAGAGAACGGCGGTGAGACGGATGTGGAGAGGCAGACGGGGGCGTCTATGATGGAGTAGCTGGTGCCTGAGATCACAACGCACGCGCTCAGTTACTGGGATTACCTGAGCCTCTGTCGGCTCTCGATGATGAACTCGCTTATGCGAAAGGCTGCGAACGATGACAACGCGTGGAAGGCGCTCTATCATAAGGTTTGATTATTTATTTATGTGTGTGTGATTTTTGGAGTGGTGAATTTATTTTTATTTTGTTGTTTTGAATTTTTTGGTTTACTCTGTGGTTTAATTTTATGTGATTTGTTTCTTGAATATGGTGATGGCTTCCTTATAAATTTTTTGTTACCTTGTCGAGAAAAAATGGTTGGATTTAGATATACTACTACCAATTTATCTTGTTATTTTTCATGTCAAAAAGTTAATGTCTATGATTAAAAATAAAAATAAAAATAAAGGTTGACAATGCTAGTTGGTCGTGTGATATGAAGGGCCCAGAGTGTTTGGTTTTATTGAGAAAAACCATAAGGGAAGAATAAATTGGCAGTAGTATAAATTGACTAATTTCAGCTTATGGCCAGTTCTTGAAAGCCAATGGCGAACAACCCGTCTCATGGAAACGAGCCTCGACAATGGCTGAGGTGCTTCGAGAGGCTGATGTGGTGAGCAGTATTTTTATGTTTATTTTGTTCTGCTTGTGCTGAATATTCGGATATATTTTAAGAGTAATGATAAATTCTATTTAATTATTTTGCAGATAAGTCTTCACCGGGTGCTGGATAAAACGACTTACCATCTCATCAATAAAAAGAGCCTCACAATAATGAAGAAGGAAAATATAATGATAAATTCCCTCAAAGGAATTCCTCATAGTCTAACGATAAATTCTATTTGAATTTCCCCCAAGGGAATTCCTCATAGACTCTTGAAACTTATATATTGTTTGTTTATGCATGTTTAATGGAATGAAAACTGTTTTTGTTTTCAATTAGTATGTTTGTCTTCTTCTAAACTTTTGGTTGTTTGGATAGTGGTGTGAGGCCATTTGGTGTATCACTTTTCATTGCTGGATATGATGACAAGGTCCCACAGCTATATTCGGTATGCCCTTCATGTCTTGTTCTGACATATTTCTCATGCATTTTTTTTGGTGTTTTTTTTTTGTTGACAAAAGCATATCCACTGTTTCATCATTTATTAAACATTTTTTTTTGAACTGTAGGTGGATACTTCAGGTTCCTACTTCTCTTGGAAAGCTTCAGCTATGGGAAAGAATGTATCTAATTCTAAGACATTTCTAGAGAAAAGGTGGGTTTTCTTTTTTTTTTGGGTCTTAAATACTTGTTTTATTATTAATATTTACATGTTGATGCTTTGTTACTATATATGTTTAAAATATCCTGAACTTGTCTTTTAATACTATTATTTATTGTAATCAATTCTTCTTCTTTGTCTAGAATGGCGAAATCTTATGAAATAGAGCATCCAGTGAAGGCTTGTGGATGGGCTGCCCGAGACACGTCTGGTGTTTTTTCTCCTTTCAACTTCTCAAGAAGGTATGCATCATCAGTAATTTCAATCAATCATATAAATCAATGTTTTGATTTTTATTTCTTTTTAAGTATACTTGCAAAAATTACTCCTCAGCAATTATATTGATCCGAGTTTGATAAATTCTCAGTTTATATGATTATTATTCTCCCCCTTACACTTCTTCCAATATTTTTTATACATTTTCTTAAAAGCTTCTTCTGAGATTTTGCCTAATTATATAAAAAACCTAGTTTTGTTTTAATGTTCTACATACCCTCCATCTTCTTGAGGGTAATTATAAAACCTCAAAGGAGAAAATTTTAATTGCATAAGCACGGATATATATTTTTTTAAATTTAACCAACTTCGGGGTGGTTTTTGTAACTATTAATTATATTTATCGATTTTAATAATGGGGTGATGAAAGTTTTCTACTTTTCTTGGGCATGCCAGTTTAGATTTTTGTGGGTTGTTTTTATAAATAAAGTTATTGTTTTTGTGTTTGATGGMGCARGGYGACCGGTGAGCATGATGTGCAGTTCAAGGTTCTTTACTGTGGCGTTTGCCATTCGGACCTTCACATGGTCAAGAATGAGTGGGGAATGACTCAATATCCTATTGTACCTGGGTAAACATTCCTTCTTCATTTTTTTGTGTATTTACGCGTGTGCTATGAATACTCTTTGAAAAGCGGATTCACATGCCACACATTTTATGGAAATCCATTTTTTAGTCCTGCCAAGTTCTAGGCGTTAGCCATCTTTTTTTCTTTTTAAATTAGATCCCCTAGTCCTAATAGTCATCAGTTTGTAATTTTGAAAAAAGTTATTATTATTATTATTATTATTATTATTATTATTATTATTAATTATTATTATTCAAGAATAATTTATGCAATCATCCCAAATAAATATATATATATATATATATATATATATTTTATGTTTTTCTATCCTTGTTCTCCATATTTGAAGGACAGATTTCAAGCAAAAATATCGAGATTGGCATCGGTTGTTTGACAAAACCGATGTATATATCTATACATTAGGCATTGGTTGTTTGACCAAAGGCATCGGTTTTGGTCAAACAACCGACGTTTGTCAGTTATTAGCATCGGTGATGCTTATGTCAGTTATTAGACCGATGCCTAATGTCCCAGTTTTTAGCATCTGTCTAATATGCATCGATTGTAGAAACGATGCCTATTAGTAAAAAAAATCGATGCTAAAAGAGGTTCTTTTTAGTAGTGTATGCATGTGTTTGTTTATTTATATATGTATATTTTTATTAGTAATCGTCACAAAATATATTTTTAATCCGTATCCTCAAGTAATATTTAATTTCTAGTACATACTTTTTTACAAATATTTAAAGTTAAAAGTATAATAAGTGAGATATTAGAACTTTTAATGAAAAAATTGTAATAATTTATATGTAAACCTAAATCATATGATCATTTTCTCGTTCTCGTTTCATCGATCAATTTATTTATAGTTTTTGCATTTGTTTCATTGACATAGATGTTTGTTGTGTATTGTTTTCAAGTCAAGATTTAGTAAATACTCGACAATAGCATAAAGAAAATCTCTCGGGGGCTACCACCCTCAAACCCCTGTATGTTTTATTATAAGTTAAACAACTTAACTTCGCCTCACTCAACCAAAATCTTGCATCTATCCCTAAATGCAAAAGTATAGGATGTGTTTTACATGACTTCAAAATGTGCATGTATGTCCATCGGCATAATCCCTCTACTCTTCCTGTTCATACTCATCCCACTCTACGATCGGGTTTTTCGTCCCGTGAAGTGTAGTTTTTCGTGGTTTTGAAAATTAAAGGTTCATTTGGCTTGGTCTTATCGGAAATCGATTAATTGAAGGATTCTATGTGTTTCAAGCTTTGAAATTGCAAGTTGGTAGAATGCCTCGGTCGGTGTCAAAATCAACTAAACGATTAGCCGACCCCATATCTGATTGACCTACGCGCTACCGAATCCTCGACGCAAAGGCATCTGATCAAATTATTAGATAATAATACGAGCATTTTACAAAATACCAGTATATATTATACACCAAACGTATTAATAAATCCAAATTAAAAAAAGTAGTTATAAAAAAAAGTGTGTTTTACAATAAGAATAATTAAATATATTTCAACCAAACTAATAACTTTCACTATTAAATGTATCACCAAACTCATCTTCATGCCTATCTTGATCTGTAAGTAACTCTTCTTTTGTATCATCATTTGTCTCGTTATTACCAAGTTCCTCCACGTAATTATCATTGAGGTCGTGCAACTGAAAATCGACATCGTCAAGTTGAATCGGACTGCGTGTATCTATGGCTTCCTCTTGAAATGATTCTTCTGGTAGAGGCTCGATGAACTCAACATTTGATCTCGCCTTGATTTTACACGTTGCCCACCAGTCCAATTTGTCTCGTCTCAAACTTGGGTACGCACAATAGTATACTTGTGCAGTTTGGGAAGCAAGTACAAAAGGTTCATATCGATTGAACCTACGCTTATGATTGATATCGACAATCTTATAATTTGGATGGACTTTGTGCCTGCAGTTGTTGGATCAAACCATTCGCAATTGAACAATAATGTGTTTTTCTCCGTTCGGTCGGTGTATTCGAGCTGCACAATTTCTATGAGACGACCGTAATAATCAGATTCGGTTGCCCCAATAGTTGACCCTTTAATATATACTCCACTGCTCGATGTTGCTTTGTTAGATCCGTGCTCCAATATGTGAAATATATAACCATTTATCTTACATCCGGTATACATTTTCACACATCTTGATGGACCCTCAGCTATCCTCCTAATGTTCTCGTCAATCACATTGTTCGAACAATCTCTAGCCTATGACGTTGACAAATTACTTTTAATTTTGGAAATATATTATATAAATAGATACCATAATTATATGATATGCATCTCGGTATCGAACGTCTTACATAATGTTTGAACCAATTACATAATGTTTTAACATCTTACATAATGTATGATATGCATCTCGATATTCATTTTCCAATTGTTCGTTGATCCGATCATCATTAATGTTTGGATGGAGACGTTGAATGCTCTTCCTGTAAATACTACATATAACGTTACACAATTGAGTAAAAAAGTATTAGTACATTTATATATATGTATAAATTGACATTGTAAATTGGAATGCGTATTCATACCTAACATATTTTTCGACCTCCACAAAATTTAGCAACACGTATATCCTTGCGGAGTTGTATTATTTTTCGCTTAGATATCTTTTTCCCTTTGTACCAAACGTCTCTCCACATTTCTTAAACACCGAGGGAACTTCATCACCGTCATCCGCACAATTCTGACCGTCGTCATTTCTAGGCAAATTTGTTCTTTTAGTTGAAACGTGATCTTCAAAATAGTACGAACTAAAATTTGATGCCTCGTCGACCAGATATGCGTTTGCTATCGACCCTTCAACACTCGCATTATTTTTCACGCTATTCTTTAGTTTGCGAAGATACCTCTAGAATGGGTACATCCATTTATACTGTACTGGGCCAGCTATTCTTACTTCATACGCAAGATGAACGGGTAGATGCTCCATCGAGTCAAAAAAACTTGGAGGGAAGATCAGTTCCAGTTGGCACAATATTAACAGAATGTCACGCTCAAGTCGACTCATATCTTCGGTGCGAATGATTGTTGATGTGAGATCCTCGAAAAACAAACTCAATTCGGTTAGAGCCTTCCACAAGTTCGGAGGAAGCAGTTCACGAAAGACTATTGGTATCAACCTCTGCATGAATACATGACAATCATGACTCTTCATCCCGATCAGACGAGATTCCTTCTTGTCAACGCAACGCCTCAAATTTGATGCGTACCCATCTGGAAATCGAAGAGATTTCACCCAATCGCAAACGGCAGCTTTCGACGGCTTATCAAGTGTGTAACAGGTTTTAGGACACTTTCCTGACCCATCTGGCGCCAACTCTGGGCGATTACAATACTCATTCAACTCTTCCCTAGATTTACGCGTGTCCTTGTCTTCCCTTTGATATTCATCGCCGTATTGAAAACATTGTCAAACACATTCTTTTCGATGTGCATAACATCTAAATTGTGACGAATTAGATTTGTCCTCTAATATGGCAGATCCCAGAAAATGCTTCGTTTTCTCCAACCAGACGTTCGGGATATTTGCGCGTTAACGAGTGCTGCATCTAGTTCAGTGATTTTCAGAAGCCCCAATCTTTCTATTTCTGCCAAAATTTCTATCCCTGAGCGCACTTCCGGCGGTGGAGTCTCGACAAATCTTCTTTTTCGAAAACGGTGATCATGCTCAAGGAATTTTCGGTGATTGTCGAACCACGATTGCTTCCCACTGCACTTAAGAGTGAAGGCGTCTGACCGTTCCATACAGTAAGGACAAGATTTTTGACCGGCCGTACTCCATCCGGACAACATAGAATACACAGGGAAATCACTGATTGTCCACATAAGGGCTGCTCGCAATTGAAAATTTTGTTTCTTAGATATATCGTACGAGGGAGCCCCAACCGTCCACAACTGATTCAATTCAGCGATTAGGGGTTGCAGGAACACATCAAGTTTGTCTTTTGGATCCTGGTACAAGAACGCTAGGAACATGAACTGTTCTTTCATGCACATCCAAAGAGGCAAGTTGTAAGGTGTCACTATGACGGGCCACGATGAGTACTGTGCTCCAAAGCTTCCAAATGGTTGAAAACCATCTGTAAAAAGACCTAATCTCACGTTTCGACTTTCAGCCGCAAAGCTTGGATTAGTCTCGTTGAAATGTTTCGAAGCTTCTGAGTCGGATGGGTGGCGCATAACATTGTCTTCAGCCACGTGTTCAGCATGCCATCTCATATCTTTTGCTGTGGCATTAGATGTGTACAACCTCTGCAGACGAGGAGTTAATGGAAAATAGTACATCTTCTTGTACGCGACACGAGCCTTCTGTCGTTTTGTTTTCCACGAGGAACAGGTTTAAACCGAGGTTCATTGCAGAACTTGCAACTTGTCAAATCAGAATCGTCTCCCCAGCAGATCATACAATTATTCTTGCAGCAGACTATCTTCTCGACCGGTAAGCCCATACCCCTTAACAACTTCTTACTGTTGTAGAAGTTATCGGGTACGAGATTTTCTTTCGGTACAATGTCATTGATTAATTCACTCAATTGATCATAACACTTTTGAGACATGTGATTCTCTGATTTCAAATTCAGGAGACGGGAAACTAATGACAACTGAGTATGTGTTTCGCACCCCGGATACAATGGCTGATTTTCAGCTTTCAATATGTCGTAAAATTTCTGAGCCTCAGCGTTCGGCGACTCTTCCACATCGGCCACCACGTCGAAATCGGGACCAGATGCATCTTGAACCATATTAATGTACGCGTTTGATGATTCTTCAGAAGAGATGTAAGAGGGTCCTCCATCATGAAAATCGTGATGGGGTCCGGAGGTGGCGAGCCGCATTTCTCCGTGGTAAATCCATCTATAGTAATTCTGCACGAACCCGTTTCTCGCCAGGTGGTACTTAATCTCATCGACGTCCAAGTAGTTTCTATTTCTACACCTGCTACGATTACAAGGACATTTCAGTTACTGTTCGTCCTTATGAGCAGAATTTGCTTGCGCAAATTTAATAAAACTCTCAAGTCCATCTGTGAATTTTGAGGATAAATAGCCGTCGTTGATTCGCTCGTACATCCAACTACGATCGGAATTCATCATAACATTATACGATTGTCAGATTTTTTGAGTGTTAAGCGTGTTCTAGAAATCCGGAAATATTCCGTTTGTACATCCAACTACGATCATTTACCATCCTAAGATTTTTGAGTGTTAAGCGTGTTCTAGAATTAAAGAAGGTGGCAAAACTTTGGCAGCATTACGAGAAGAATGAGTAATTCGAGTTATAATTGGTAAGGCTTCTATCCCATTAAAGAACGTGACATTTAGTAGTATGTATTATCTTAAAATATGCATTTTTCTTAAATTCAAAATTTCGGCAGCATCTCCCCTCAGTTCTCGTAGTGCACATATATTTCAGTGCACCCGAAAACAATTAGAGAGATGCAAAAAACGAAATTTCAAAACTAAAAAAAAATAACATATACATAACATAACCATACTACAAGTCACATTCTCAAACTGTCCAAAAATGGGACAATTCGAAATTTAGTATCAAACTCTATATTGATACTAAATCTCAAACGGGTCTAAGGAATATTGGAATAATTCGAAACTTAGTTTCAAATTTTTCTATATGATATTAATTCTCAAACAAGTGATCTATATGTATCGCGTCACTTCGTCAAGGTTCCAAATAAGCAGTTACCACCGTCACATTTTTGAAAAATATTTTGAAAACTTAAATAAAATCACGTTACACCCTATCACGTTTTTAGAAAAAAAAAATTTGAAACCCGCTATTGGAGGGACAACACCTCCCGGCCGGCGCCGTAACCCACGTCAACATCCGATGGTATACAATCAACAACACCAATGACAACAATATATATAAACAAAATTAAACCCCGGCCGATCACCACGGCCTCCCATGCATGAACAATATATATACAATATATAATGGGTGCATACATGCATATATCACAATAAAATTTGCCCCTAAAGTTTATCTAAATTTGAAAGCAAACCCTAATAATCTAAGGTAATACAAGGATAAAATCAACTAAAAAAATCTAATTATGTAATTATTCCTAAATTGAACCCTAATTATGTGATTATTACTAAATTGAACCCTAATTATGTGATTATTACTAAATTGAACCCTAATTATGTGATTATTTCTAAATTAAACCCTAATTATGTGATTATTACTAAATTGAACCCTAATTATGTGATTATTCCTAAATTGAATCCTAATTAATTGATTATACCTAAATTGGACCCTAATTATTTGATTATTTTTAAATTGAACCATAATTATGTAATTATTACTAAATTGGACCATAATTAATTGATTATTCCTAAATTGAATACTAATTAATTGATTATTCCTAAGTTGAATCCTAATTAATTGATTATCCCTAAATTGGACCCTAATCCTTAACCTAACCCTAAATTGAGTCCTAATTCAAAAATTATAATTACAAAACAAAAATAAATAAATATATACAAATTATAATTATACATTAAAAATTAAACTAATAAATTCAATAAATAAATAAAAAAAAACAAAACCAAGCAACTTACCTTGGCAACGGAGATGCTGACGGAGGCGGCGCTGGCGGTGGTGGCTCGACGGCGGATGGCGGCGGTGGCTCGACGCTGACGGCGAAGGGGCGACGCTCGACGGTGGATGGCGGGCGGTGGTGGAGCTTCGAGGCTGGCTCGACGGGCAGGTGACCTACGCACACGGTGACGAAGGCGGCGGTGGTGGCTCGACGAAGAGTGGCGCGACGAAGGCGGCAGGTGGCTCGTCGTGCGGCTTTACCTTCTTTTTCTTCCTTCTTTCTGTGTGTCTGCGCAAAAGTGAAGAACAGAGGGCTTGCCCGCTGATTTAATTAGGGCAACAATTCCGAGGGAATAGAGTCCCTCAAAAAACCGAGGGAATTAAACTCCCTCAGACTTTTTTCTATTTTATTTTATTTTTTTTAATTAAACAATATTGAGGGACTATCAATTCCCTCGGAATAATTCCGAGGGAAGATAATATCCCTCGAAAATTTTGAGAAATAAAAAATATCGAATAAAATAGAAAAGATTAGAAAAAAAATAGGATTTGTTTCCGGGACACCGAGGCGCACCCCTCCCCGCCCTGGTCGTAATTTCTTGGGTTTTCTTACTATTTTTTACAATTCTTTCTATTTTCTCGAGTTTTTTTTTCGATTTTCATCTAAAATAAAAAAAAATAGAAGGCGCCTACGAAACGATCGAGAGGGATACTTGTCGAGAGGTAACGTCGATCTAGTGTGTAAACTGAAAAAGAGCTTGTATGGTTGGAAACAGGCTCCGAGACAGTAGTACAAGAAGTTTGATAAGTTCATGCTTGATATTGACTTCGTCAGATGCAATGCTGGCCATTGCTACTTCAAGAGGTTTGATGATAGTTATATCATATTATTGCTATATGTTGATGACATGTTGATAGCAGGTTCTTGTGCTCGAGAAGTGGATAGATTGAAGAAGCAATTGTCAGAACGGTTTGCTATGAAAGACCATGGAGACGCCAAGTAGATTTTGGGTATGCGGATTACTCGAGACTTGGTGGGAGGAAAAATTGTACCTTTCTCAAGCAGAGTACATCGAGAAGGTGTTGAAAAGATTCAATATGGAGAATGCCAAGCCAGTGAGTATCCCGCTAGGTAGTCATTTCAAACTATCTAGCAAAGAGTCTCCTAGCAGTGATGAAGAGTGTGCCTATATGCAAAGTGTTCCCTACGCTTCAGCAATTGGTAGCATCATGTACGCGATGGTGTGCACGAGACCAGACATTGCTCATGCGGTGGGAGTATTTAGTCGTTTTATGAGCGATCCGGGTAGACAACATTGGGAAGCAGTGAAGTGGATCCTTAAGTACTTGAGAGGTACCAAAGAGAGAGCCCTATGTTTTGAGGGCAAAGGCGTTGAGCTTGCAGGATACACTGATGCAGACTTAGCATCGAGTGACCTTGACAGAAGGAGAAGTACTACCGGGTACGTATTTACTTTGGGTGGTACAACGATATCTTGGGCTTCTAAGTTGTAGAAGGTTGTGGCTCTATCTACCGCAGAAGCAGAGTATGTAACAGTGACAGAGTCCAGTAAAGAGATGGTATGGCTACAAAATTTATTGGGTGAGTTTGGGAAAGAGTAGAAAAATGGTATCCTGTACAGTGATAGTCAGAGTGCTATTTTCTTGGCTAAGAATCCAGCATTTCATTCAAGAACAAAGCACATTAAGTTGAAGTATCACTACATACGCTATCTCTTAGAGGAGAAGATCTTGCAGCTAGTGAAGATTCGTGGAATTATCAATCCTGCCGATATGTTGACTAAGGTTGTGACCTCAGAAAAGTTGAAGCTATGCATGGCTTCAACTGGGCTTGGAACTTGAGTGGAAGGCTTGGCGCTGCTCAAGTTATGAGTTACGTTGAGAAGATGTAGAGATGGTTACATTCGAGATCAGTCTCCAGGTGGAAGATTGTTGGGTTGTGGAGCCTGAAGTACTGTACATCCAATACCTATCTTGTGTCGCGTAAAATTATAACTAGGATTTTCTTTTTATAAATAGCCTGGTTGTGTAATTGTAACCCTATCTCAAAATTATAACTAGTACAAACTCCTGGCTTGACAACGCCCCCAGACGTAGTCAGAATCTCTCTCTGACGAAGTGGGTAAACAATTTCTTGTGTCCTTTTTATTGCTTCTATTTTCATCATATTACTTATAATCATAACAGATGGAACACTAGTACTAACATTCAGTATCACACAACGGAAATAATAAGAACACATAATTGAAATTTGCCTATGAGTTAAATTAAACTCATAGGTCATGACCTCAGGCCGAAAAAAGATATTACTAGAAAATGAAGTAGTTGTTTTACATAAGATATTAAAACAACATAACATCTAGTAATATATAAAAAAAAAACCCTGAACGAGTAGATCGTTTTTAATCAGCACAGTGTCGTCCGTAAAATCTTCAAGTTGATTAAATACAAACTTGAAGAATGTGAGCAGAATGAACGACCGCAACTTTTCTTCCTTCAGTTTCTGTCTTCTCTAAAAAACGTTTATATGAAGTCCAAGTCTTTAGATATTTATACACAAATGTGTATCTTCATCTTTTTAGAAGAATTATAAATATCAAAAGAGAGTTAATCAATATCTTGATATTTTAAGGAATAAGATAATTATGAAAATACACTTTCCTACTACTAAAGGATTCTTACCTTATCTTACAAGATAAATATATACATAAATAAAAGAGTCCTAAAATACTAATAATTCTAGAAAGGCAAATAAAATATTTAATCCAATTAAAACGGACGTAGGAATAAAATTCCTATCAATCTCCTCCTTTTGCCTTTGTGGACAAAAACTAACCAAACAAACTCCCCCTGAGTTTGAAGACTCGCCCTGAAAAAGAATCCTGCAGAAGATGTTAGTCACGGTGATGGAACACAACGAGCAACACCAAAAAGTAAGACAAGAAAACTTCCCAACCAAACATATCAAATGCAGGTTTCACTATTGGAAGTTGACATTCTGGATTTTTACCCATAGTGAGCACCAACCATCTTCACTCACTCTTATCTCCCTCTTTTTGACCAGAATGCAAAAGGGGTGACTTCCTGTATAATGCCCGTAAAGTCAACAATCCATGAAGGTGTGCTTGGGCACCTGCTATCTGCTGGTCTATCAAACCCAGATGTACCTGCAAATCAGAAGAAATAGGTACAGAACAATGTATGTTAGTCACTGTGTCAGTGACACCTATACTAGCATCCTTAGCAGTGGCAGTACACCAGTCAACTGACTCATCATCCCTTTTAGTTGTTCAGACCCAATTTCAGACAACCACTCCATGCAATACTCCTCATGTGCAAACACTTGGCCAAAACTAGGAGACTCCCTTCTCTCATCAAAATGACCTCAGTGTCGAAAGACAGTAATTAGATACCAAAGTTACACCAAAAGAATCGAGGAGAGGTCTTCTTAAATCTTCCAAAAATAGTTTAAAACCTGATACACCTTTAACCATACTTAAACACACAAGAATACGATTAGCCTGTCAGTAAAAAATTTAAAAAGCACACTCCCCCTCAAGTCTGTCCACTAACACACTAACGAAATTATTAGGACTCAAAAAAAACTAAGATAGTAAACTAAGGTAAGAAAAAAAAATACAAGGTAGGAATAAAAAAAACTTTATCCATGACGAGAGTATCAACTATAGTCTTGTTTAACAAAGCAAGTGCTACAAATATCTCGTTCTTTTCATCCCATGAAACTGTGTAAAACACCACAAACCATAAGACTTCAAATTGTACCCAACATTTGAGCAAGGGAAAATAGAATCTTGTTATGATCACATTGTCCATATATATACGAGCCATACGAATAAAACTTCACCAAAAATGCATGTCCTATTTTTATGTCTGAAAAAAATAATCTTAGGAAAATAAAAAATCACATAAGGGATTTTCTCAACTGCAAGAGAGTGTTAGTCCTAGTGTTCCAACATTTAAAATGAAATTCTTTGTCAACAAAGCCAATGGGTCAAGAATTCTTAACTCAGTTAATGACAAAGTCAAATGCCATAAAAGAAATGTATTTGAGGATTTTATGTCCGGGAGTAGAACCTCCCCTTTATAGCCACAGTAATCATATATCATTTCAAGAGATCACTTTGATCAAGAGATTTGACTTAGTTAAACTTCATCTATTATAAGATGGCAAGGACATCCAACAAATCACAAAGGATAACACCGAGAGAAACGCACGTTTCTACAATAAACAACCCACAATTATATTTTTCAAAAAATAAAAATTCCCATTTTAGTTAACACAGTTTGGTCACAGCAACCTCTGACAGCAGAAAAATATGCAAGTATCTATATGTGTTATGAAAAAAAATAAAAAATGCATGATGCACAAAGTATGCTGCAGCTGATGTTAGCTAATGTGCTGCAGCATTTCCAATAACACATCTAATCAACACATAAAGTGAGAGACTTCCTTAATCTGGAAAATCTCTCAAAGTCTAATGCTTTGGTGAATATATCAGCAGGTTGATTTTCTATCCCAATGTGCTAAGAACTCACAAGATTTCTCCCGACCAAATCTTGGATGAAGTGATGTCTAATGTATATGTGTTTTGTGCAAGAATGTTGGACTAGATTTCGTGAGATATCATT
Organism: Phtheirospermum japonicum; assembly: GCA_014905375.1. Lineage (NCBI taxonomy): Eukaryota > Viridiplantae > Streptophyta > Magnoliopsida > Lamiales > Orobanchaceae > Phtheirospermum > Phtheirospermum japonicum. The sequence goes on along the minus strand of BMAC01000003.1, from coordinate 1,432,442 downwards.
CGCACTTAAATTGTCACAAAAAAAAAGTTAAAACACCACTATATAGACCACACTCATTAATCATGACATACTTAAGTTTTTCAAGCATCGCATTAGTCCAGAACTTATCATTAAATGCATACTCCACCCATTTAAGCTCTGCATATGACACATGACAAGAGTTTATACTTAGACAGTATCAAGATGTTGCACATAACATATTTACCATTTCTCTGAAGTTCATTTGCTTCTTGTAAGTAGTTCTCTCAATCAGAGCCTCGATTAAATGAAAGGAAGTATGATTCTTCCTCATCCTTGAAACAATGTCTCGAACAAAATACTCAAAAATTCCTGTAGGAATAGAGTAATCTTGGCCAGACTCTGATTCTGAGGTTTTAATAGTCGAATCAGTTAGAACCAGAGATGTTGGTTCTGGTGTTGGAGCACGAGCACTAACACTTTTTGCATTATCAGAATTTATTCCTCCAGTACATTTTGCCTCAACTTGATAGCAATTGTTTGCCATCCTGATTCCTGTAAGTATGCACTGATCAGATTTATCAAGAACCTCGCACGAGTCTCGATCAAACTTTACTCGAAGACCATCATCACACAGTTGACTAATACTAATTAGATTAGCAGTTAATCCATCCACAAAGAGCACGTTTTGGAGCCTAGGCAAACCTTAAACATTTAGAGTACCTTTTCCAATGATCATTCCATGAGCAACGCCGCCATATTGGACTTTGCCACCATTGTGTTTCACAACATTAGACAAGTAGTCAACTAATCCAGTCATGTGTCGGGAACATCCATTATCGAAATACCACAAACCTACAACATTCGTCTTAAGTGAAGTATAAATTATGTTGAATTTAGTATCAGGTTTTCTTACCCACACCATTTTGGATTTTGGAGAGGTGTTGGTCCGGATGCTGGTGCTTGTGTTGACTGGCACTGCCTTCCCTTCAAACGCGTGAATCCTTTCCATCGTCAACTTTTTGCAGAAGGTTTTGATATGTCCAGGTTCTGAGCAATGGTGACAGACATAACTACGCCGACGTCGTTTAGTTCTTTTAACAGACATAAATTCGTCCGATCTCTTGTCACCTTCTTTGACAAACACAGGAGCCTTAAAGCCTAAGCCATTTTTGAGCGTAGATCCAATTGACAAGATCTCCTCAAGTTTCGTTGTTCCTGAATTTAGTTTTTTCAGAGTTAGAAGTGCACTTGAGATTTCTGATCTTGTCTTGTCGAGTTCTTCTTCACGTTTTGTCAGTAAAGCGTCTAAGCGCAAGATTACAGCCTGTTGTTCTTTATCCGTACGATTCAATCTCTCATTCTCCCTAGTAAGGATGTTTACTCTGTGAATCAGTTTGGACCAGATCTCATAAATCTCTTCATAGGCAGTGCCAAAGTTTTCAGTATCATCAAATTCTTCGGTAGTAGAAGAGTTAAGACACCAAATGTCAGTAACATTTTCACCGACATTCCAGACAACACGGGCAGTCATGGCAGCAACTTCTTTAGTTCCTTGGGACTCGTCGTCTTCTTCTCCATCACTCATAGCCATCAGATTTATCTTGTGCTTGATGTTGGCACACTCATATTTGAAATGGCTAAACTCTTTGCACTCGTGACATTGGACATTATCCATTACCTTGCTGCTGTTCTGATTTTGGCTGAATGACTTCCTTAAGTTTTTTCTTTTTCTTTAGCAAATCACTGAACTTTCGTGTGAAGATTGTGATTCCATCATCATCCTACTCAGCAGTCTATGCTTCACGTGTTAGGGGTGCAAGATCAAGCTCTTCATCTTCGGTAGCAGGAGTGGATATTAGAGCAATGCTCCTTCTCTTAGGTTGCTTGATGTTGGAATTCGTAGAGACGAACACCATGCTTGTGCAGCGGAAGTTTAAAATTTTTGTAGATCTAACAGATCCATCCTGTGAACGAATATATTTGTATAATAAATAAACGAGATAAAAGCATGAAACCCTTACAGTAAATTCAGGTTCGAGTTCAATACTAAGGTATCCACGCGATTAATTCTCAGACAGCAAGATCCAATTTCAGTGTGTTGCTATCGTGAAGAAAGTTAAAAAATCTCACGAAAGCTCAAGAACTCCCAATCTCAAAATTAGGATTTATGTTTTCTAAAAACTCTCTGGTCTCTCTTGTTTTCATTGTTTACAATTTATGACTTTATATTATATTTATATTAGGTACATAAGAGAACCCTAATCCCAAAAAGGGCAGGACTGTCCAAGACATGGGCCCAAAATAATTTTAGCCCAAGTACCTTTATTAATATAACATAGATAATTGAATCCAGATCCAATTTAGTTTAATTAAATAATTTCTATCAACTAGAAATTAATATCATAATTATTAACAATTAAATATTACAATTCTAAATTGAATATTTAATACTTTCTTGATACACTCTTAAATCGGAAAACTAATCGCATATAGTGTGACCCTATAGACCTTTATATATGACATCAATCCAATGATAATCCAAACAGAACTCCTAGACGGCTTAGCTGGACGAACTCAATATATAAAGAACATTCACTTGAACTCAGCGAATTATAACCTTTATACAAAGTTTTTGTGAAATTTCTTTCATTTCGAATCACTCGATTAAGTTTAAGATTTATCCAAGTGTCTATCTCAATGGGTTAATCAATTTATCTCATCTTTATTAGTCGACAACTAGACAATATTTCAATTACTATATTGAACATGTCTCTTGCATTGGCCAATGACTTTAGTCGACCTAATATAGAGATTATGAATAATCTATCTCGAAATTCCAATTGAGGAATGAATTCTTTCTTGGTTCAACTACCACCTTCATTTACATCATGATGCACCCAACACAAGCCGTATATACTCCAAAAGGAGTGCAAGCATTGGTCATGGTCAAAGTACATCACTCACTAAACAAGGTACGTATTGACCTCAAGTTAAAGGACTATCACACGCTTTATACACTGATAAGTTTATAGACATACAATAAATAACTTATCAGTAGGGTTTACCAATACTCTCCAAAGTATCCATGTGTCCATCACGAATAACTATTATTCGCAGTCGTGAGACTTACTGCATTCTCTAAAATGTGATGCACACCACATGCCGACATATATTATATTATCAATATCCCAATCTTGATAATCGTTAGTCGTGACTATTTTAAGAGTAATATTTTATCAATGACATCTCACTATATCAATGACAACATTAACTCTACGGGAACATTTATATGAATAATCACAAACAATCAAAATAATAATTCAATAAATGCAATGTCATATATGTTACGATATATATAATAATTGTGATCAAGTATAATGTCTTTAAATCTGATTGTCTTTAGGACATTCATACTTTCACTTGATCTGAAGTTCCATCTCATAAGTTTTCAAGAAACTCACAAGTTCATCAAAGCTCATGGTTGAGGTATCCTTGGCTTCTTCAATCGTTGTTATCTTCATGTTGAAACTCTCAGTAACAGAGCGCGAGAATTTGCTCACAAGTCTTTCGTTAGAGATAGATGCACCTAGAGATTGACATTCGTTTGCAATGTCAAGGAGCTTGGCGCTGTATTCGGCAACAGTTTCACTTTCCTTCATTCTTAGAACTTCGAATTGAGTTGTAAGCATTCTCGGTTTTGTTCGTTGAAATCCTTTGGATCCTTCACATAAGAGTTGTAATGCGTCCCAAGCTTCTTTTGCAGTCGGGAGATTTGAGATGATTCTGAATAGTGAGACATCGACAAAACTATTAAGAGCGTTCAAGGCTTCGGTATTTGTATTTGAAACAGCTAGTTCATCAGCCGTCCAATCAATCTCTTTTTTAAGGATGATGTCATCATCTGGATCATCGCACCTAGGAGCCTCTCAACCAACCAATATTGCACGCCATGATCTTTCATCCATGGTTTTGATATAGGCACGCATCCTCACCATCCAAATCGCATAGTTGGTCCCGTCAAGAATTGGTGGTCGTATTACAACATTCATCATAGTATCCATAGCTTTCCTACACAGAAAAAAAAAGGATTAGCACTTAGTATCGTCAAGTGACCGCTCTTGATGCCAATTGAAAGTTTTGAAGGCCACGAATACTAGAATAAAAATAATTAGAGACGGAATGTTAGTCGAGATGTTGGAACACCAGTACTAACATTCAGTAACACACAGCGGAAATAATAAGAACACAAAAATTAAATTTGCCTAACATCTAGTAATATATGAAAAAACTCATGAACGAGTAGATCGTTTTTAATCAGCACAGTGTCGTCCGTAAAATCTTCAGTTGATCAAACACAAACTTGAAGAATATGAGCAAAATGAATGACCGCAACTTTTCTTCCTTCAGTTTCTGTCTTCTCTAAAAAACGTGCATATGAAGTCCAAGTCTTTAGCTATTTATACACAAATGTGTATCTCAATCTTTTTAGAAGAGTCCTAAAATCTCAAAAGAGAGTTTAATCAATATCTTGATATTTTAAGGAATAAAATAATTATGAAAATACACTTTTCTACTATTAAAGGATTCTTACTTTATCTTACAAGATAAGTATATACATAAATAAAAGAGTACTAAAATACTAATAAGTCTAGAAAGGAAAATAAAATATTTAATCCAATTAAAACAGACAATAGAAATAAAATTCCTATCAGTTTTCTGTAAACACGTTGAATTCAATGTGGATCACTTCTTAAATGAAAACCAAATCTCTACTGTCAATTACCATGGAGAGGTGCCCGCTGAACAAAGGTGAAATTCGGTTTGTGTCTTTTTACTTGTTGCTTTTAATCCGACCCGTTAAGTTGCCAAATATATCATCAAGAGTGAAAAGTCAACATGGACTTGTGTATATTCAAAGATCATTTGCTTGCAAAATAAAATATTTGAATTCTGACTGCATCGTAGCTTTTACTGTGGTGTTGCTTTTCTTGTTAACCTGTGTCTGCAGTCAATGTAGTTGCTGTTTACCTTTGCATTTTCCAGATTGTGGAGGATTTTATTTTGTTATTATTCCTCTTGTTTCCCAATTTGTGTYGTATTTCTCTGGTACAGGATTGAGAATCTTGAAAAGTTTAAGAGCAACGATGGAGATTGCCCTACTTTAGTCTGCACAGATTTGGCTGCTAGGGGATTGGACTTGGATGTCGACCATGTTATCATGTTTGACTTTCCCATGAACTCTGTAAGCATAGTACCCCCCTCTCCCCTCTCTCTCTCTCTCTCTTATATCTCTCTTATATGTGTAAGGTTAATTACAAAAAGTACCCTTGAAATTTGATCTAATTACAAAAAGCTCAACTGATTTTCAAAATTACAAAAATACCCCCGAAGTTTTATTGTGTGTTACATTTACCCCTTCAATAAACAATTTTATTTTTTCAAAACCCCCGTCACATTTATAGCATTGTTTCAAAAAACGATCGAGGCGTACGCCTCGAGGTGCACCTCATAACGATTTGGGGGAAATCGGTTCGAGGCGGCCGCATCAGATCCCCATGTTGGGAACGTCCGCCTCAAAGTGTCGAGGCGTACGCCTCGACTCGGATGTGCCCTGAGGCGCCTGAGGCGGACGCCTCAGTTTCTGAGGCATGTTTTTTTTATTTTTGAATTTCCCCTTTTATGTTATTTTTTCTTTATTTATTATTATTTATAAATGTATAAAAGAAATTAATATAAATAGAATAATATAAAAGGAGGTAAATAGAATTAAAACCAGTCGGCCGAAACCCTACGCACTCCTCCCTCTTCTCTTTTGCTCGATCTGACCTCTCTATCTCCACTTTTTTCTCCCCTTCTGAACAAATTATATTATATATATATAGACTTAATTTTATTATTTTTGGTTTATTATTTAATTTTTTTCCAAAAAATTTGTGTGTTTGTGTGTGTAATTAGGTCAAAAGTCAAGGGTACTTTTTGTAACTATCCCTATATAGCACCATAGGTCTATAATAGTGATTCTCTTTTGCGTTTGACTTTTTTTGTTTTAAAGATTGACTATCTCCATCGCACTGGAAGAACTGCTCGCATGGGCGCAAAAGGTATTCATACGAGTTTATGTATTTGCATCTCATGATTTCTTCTCTACCACTTTTATCTTTTTTTGTTTATCCCCTCATGATAATAGGGAAGGTGACAAGTTTGATTGCCAAAAAAGATTCGATGTTGGCCGCTCGCATTGAGGAGGCCGTAACGAAGAACGAGAGCTTAGAATCTGTTTCCGTAGATAGTATCAAAAGGGATCTCGCCAGGTCGAACGTAAACAGGCAGAAGGACAAAAACGAAAAGACGGTAAAATTCTCCAGTTTGAAAAACAAAGGTAATGCCACCTCAACGAAGTCATCCGAAGGCCGTGGCCGTGGCAAACCAGTTGCGGCCAATAAAACCTCGGCCGCCAAACCTGGCGGCAAAGCTGCTCCGATTTCCAAAGGTAAGAAAAAAGTGGTTAAAGTTTTCAAAACGTCATTAGTTCTTGATACTGAATTAAATAATAATAGTAATTTCAATTAAATAATAAACTTCGTCCAAGAAAGACTCATTTGTTTTTCCTTAACAGCTTGGTTTGGGCAGAAATACACCCCAAGATATAATTAGCTTAGTATTAAATAGTATTGTTGAATAATTAGTTAGTAATTGGTTATTCATGTATACATGTAAGCCACTTTTGGCATTTAGAATTTGAAAGTAAAAGAGTTTAGACATATCGACCTTTTTTATATAATAGCGACCTTTAATAAAACTTGTATTTCAAATCTTAATTCAATAAATCACAAGGTACACTGGTTGTCAATTTAATTTTGTGGATAAGTCGCTGCTTTCTTGTGCCGAACTTATATGAGCTCATGTCAGCTCGAACATTTCTTAAGCTTAACAAACAGAATATATAAATAAATAAATAAGCGTCATATATGGCGACAAAGTCGTCTTATTCAAACAACATTAATATTATGACAGGAAATTTCAAAGGCATTACGCAACATAATTATCAATCATGTTTGCGGGCATGGATGCTCAGTGCAATTACCGTGCAGATTAAGGTTGTTTGTCAGATCCCTGCATGAGCATAACAATATTGTTACAAGACAATATTACTATATATAGATTTAAATTAAATTTGGAAAACTAAATATACTCACACTTGTGTCATGTAACGGATTTTGTTGACCAGTGTCTGAGGTACATTGCCCGACAAGTTGTTATTATTAAGCAGACTATCCTTGCAAATGATAGACACAACAGTCACAATATATAAGAAAAGAGATATTAACTAACATATGAAATTGAAGTATATATAATTAGCTTCACGCACAGGTATTTCAGTTTCGTCGAGTTACTAAAACAGTCTGGGATAGTTCCGCTGAGATTGTTATAGCGCAGATCCAATATTGTTAAATTATCCAGAATTATGATCGCAGGGGGTATGGTGCTTGTCAACATGTTACCACTCAGCCGACTAATCCTCGCAAAGTCACAACAGTTACATAAGATTCCTCATCTAATTTATAATTTAATAATCATAAATACAAAACGTATTATACACGCACAGGAACTCCAATTGCCACAACATGCCCAACGTGCCCGGAATTTCCCCAGTGAGACTGTTGTTGTGAAGATACAAGCCTGTCAGATTGGTAAGATTTATTCCATACTCATACGGTATCATCCCACTTATTTTATTGCCAAATATCTCTCTATACCACCACAAACAAATCAACATATGGCATACTGTTAGTTCAAGTAAATTTGAATTATACACTACACTCAACAAATGAAACAAACTGATTTATAAATTTAGTATGCGATGGACTTAATTGCCTCTCGGATATCTAGTATTTCAAAGTATGTATTATTTCATCGACAAATTTATCTTCAAGCTGATTGATCAATACTAGCTAGTAATTCGAAGCCCATATTAAAAGTTAGTTTAATTATCAAAATTACTTTGAGCAATTACTAAGCTTGTACACTTCACCATATAATGATTAATCGATCAGCGAATTAAGATATACAAACATAACTTACAGCATCTGCAAACTCCTCAAATTGGCAAGTTCTGGGCCCAAGTGACCTGATAAATCAGCATTCCCAAGAGAACTGTCAACGGAAATTAATTGATAAAATTAGCAATTCATTTATTAATTAGCAAAGTAAATAATGAACAACATTAATCATATTCTTACACTTTCGTTACATTGTTACTGCTGTTGCACTCGACATTTTTCCAACTGCAAGGATTGTCAGAGCTTTGGTTCCAATTTGCAAAGATTTTTTTAGGATCTGTTAAGTTCGACTTAAAAGCAAGCAACGCATTACCTATCAAAACAAAACCACTATAATAATAATAATAATAATAATAATAATAATAATAAGGATTGATCTATATGAACACACTTAATTACGTAAAAGCATAAAATATTAAATAACAATACAACTTAAGAACATGAACTCGTTACAAACCTTCTTCATTAAGACAAACACAAGTGAAAGGATGCATTATCAATATGAAGCACACTACCACGAGCGACGGTCCACCCACTCTTTCCACCCAACTCTCCATTACATTAATTCCCACAAATATAAAATGTGAATATTCTCTATTTTTCTTATATAAAGATCTATATTGCTTGGGGAGATTTGCATGTCTAATTGCCCACTTTTATATATGACTTGGGTAATGACCTCATATTGTCACGCATGCAAAAGGTCAAGTTTTCATGCATGCGTTATGATATATATGACTTGGGTAAAGACTTGGGTATCTATATATGACTTGGGTAATGCTCATATTGTCATGCAAAATGTCAAAGTTTCATGCATGCGTTATGATATATATGACTTGGGAAAAGATTAAAAGGAAAAGATTGTCTTTCTGTACTCATCTATGTGGATGATATCCTTGTCACAGGATCTAACACTATATTGATTGATCAGTTTGTGAATACTTTTGGACAAAATTTCTCCATGAAGGATCTTGGGCAAATGAGTCATTTTCTGGGAATTGAGATCACCAGAACTGATGAGAGAATGCACTTGTGCCAAGAGAAATATATCAAAGAGCTTCTTGAAAAATGCAGAATGGAATTAGCTAGACCTACTCCTACTCCTATGGTCTCTTCATTGCAGTTGTCCAAGTATCAAGGGGATCCTTCAATAGATGGAACAAAATACAGAAGTGTTGTTGGAGCATTACAATATGTAACCTTAACTAGGCCTGAACTAAGCTATAGTGTTAACAAGGTATGTCAATACATGTCTGCTCCTTTAGATACACATTGGAAAGTTGTGAAAAGAATCTTGAGGTATTTGGCTGGAACACAGAGTTATGGTTTGTATATAAGAAAGTCTCCACACCTCAACCTAAGTGGCTTCTCTGATTCTGATTGGGGTGCTGACTTGGATGATAGAAGGTCCACAACTGGTTATTGCATATATTATGGGAATAACTTAGTCTCATGGTGTTCAAGAAAACAGCCATCAGTTTCAAGGTCTAGTACAGAAGCAGAATACAAAAGTTTGGCTAATGCAGCATGTGAAATAACTTGGATCAGCTCATTGCTTCAAGAAATAGGATTGTCTCCTCCCAAAATACCTTTGATTTGGGTGGACAACCTTAGTGCCATTGCTTTGGCATCAATTCCCATTCTGCATGCAAGGACAAAGCATGTGGCACTGGAATATCATTTTGTGAGAGAAAAGATTGCTGCAGGAAAATTAAAAGTTCAACATATTCCTGCTTTTGAGCAAGTTGCTGACATTCTAACTAAACCTCTATCATTGCAATTCTTCTCGAAGCTCAAAGATAAATTAAACATAACAAATAGGAGTACGATCGAATTGAGGGGGCGTGTGAAACAACCTGCTGTACCACCTGAGCTGCATAAGGTGCATGAGCCACAAGCAACAGCACCTGAGCCAGCTGAGCAGCAAATGGAACCAAGCACAGCCCGTAGGCGCGTGAACTTTCTACACTACATGCCAAATGGTGACAACGATCAAAAAGCAAGAGGAAGAGACAGCTGCACAAACATCCAAGGATTCAGGAATCAAGGTGACAAGTGGACGGCTATGATCAAAAATGACAACTGTCATGGAGCAGCTAAAACCCTAGCTTAGGTTTATATATAGTATGCTGCTGTGTTGCTTTTGTATTTTTAAGAAAACATGTTTGTATTTCATTAGCTAACCATTTAATGAAGTTCAGAATCCATTTGTCCATTATGTTTCAATCTTTCAGCTTATCTTTTCATGTCGTTTTCAAGCTTTCTTTTCAATACTAGCTAGTAATTCGAAGCCCATGTTAAAAGTTAGTTTAATTATCAAAATTACTTTGAGCAATTACTACTTGTACACTTCACCATATACTGATTAATCGATCAGCGAATTAAGATATACAAACATAACTTACAGCATCTGCAAACTCCTCAAATTGGCAAGTTCTGGGCTTAATTGACCTGATAAACCAGCATACGCAAGATCACTGTCAACCAAAATTAATTGATGAAATGAGCAGATCAGATTTTAGCAATTCATTTATTAATTAGCAAAGTAAATAATGAACAAACATTAATCATATTCTTACACGCTAATTACATTGTTTTCTTTGTTGCACGTGATATGTTCCCATCCGCAAGCATTATCAGAGCTTTGGTTCCAGTTTCCAGAGACATGGCGAGGATCTATTAACTTCGACGCAAAAGCAAGCAACGCATTACCTATCAAAACAAAACCACTATTATAATAATAATAATAATAAGAAGAAGAAGAAGAAGAAGGATTGATCTATATGAACACACTTCATTACGTAAAAGCATAAAATATTAAATAACAAGACATATTAAGAAGATGAACTCGTTACAAACCTTCTTCATTAATTAAACAAACACAACTGAAAGGATGCATTATCAATATGAAGCACACCACCACGAGCGACGGTCCATACACTCTTCCCGCCCAACTCTCCATTAATTCCCACAAATATAAAATGTGAATATTCTCTATTTTTCTTATGTAAAGTATAATTGCCCACTCTTACATATGACATGGGTATCTATATATGACTTGGGTAATGACCTCATATTGTCATGCATGCCAAAGGTCAAATTTTCATGCATGTGTTATGATATATATGACTTGGGTAATGACCAAATTCAAGTCAAAAGGTGAAGTCGACCAAACGC
>BMAC01000003.1:1382956-1394149 GCA_014905375.1 Phtheirospermum japonicum | reverse complement strand
TAGGTTTATAAATTCCTCTCTTTGATCTGGTAATCATGGGATGTCCTTGAACTGCATGAGACACTGAATTCCCTGAATTGTCATCCATATGGAGGAAGCTGAAAACAAGTGGTATTGCTGGGATACTAGTTTCTGATAAAAGAGGGGGACCACTGCCTGATGTTGAAGAATGAAGACCATTTGAAAAGTGCTGGTTTGTTGAATTGTGATCAGGAGAGCCACTCTTTGTGATGTTCTCACTGACTGCAAGATTCATTCTCAAATTTTCTTGATTGTTTGTTGTGGGAATGATTGGAAGTAACTATAAATTTTGCAGTAGCTAAATCAGTGGATACTATATACATAAAGTAATTAATCTACTTACAAGATCCAAAACTGTATTACTGATATGCTAAGCCACACATTGCCCTGAAAGATTTCCAAAATTTCGTTGTGGTGTATGTATAGCGGGACAACACTCATGGTGCCAAAGATGTGTTGATCCCATGGCACCTGCAATGGCTTATTTAAAAGGTACGGGGCAACACTCGTTTCGTGGCTCGTTCGGTATCCTTGCAATAAACCTAATTCACATTGAGGTAATTTTATACATTTTGTTAATACAATTAGGGTTAAATATCAGAAAAAATATGATTTAATGAGCAATTAGTAGAATAACATAAATATGCATGTATTTTTATTCAAAATGATCAACCTTGTACACTTGCATCAAACAATAATAGAAGTATATCATATGTGTAATTTAACATTTTGAAGAACTTACCTTTTCGTTCAAGTGAGTAGTCGGTTGCTCGAACAATTTCATTCAAATGAACTCCGATAGACAAACGAAAAAATAAATAGAATTAGAAGCATATTATGAGATTCAAATCATGTCAATTGGTGATTTTGGTCTTATATGCAGATCAGAAAGATGATATAAGACTTACTCATTTTTATATGCAGATCAGAAAGATGATATAAGACTTACTCATTTTCAAAGTTATTAACCTTCATTTGCTGAAGACTTACTCATTTTATAATGTAAAGATATAATATTTCAATTCAATAGTTCAGTCACATCTATCATGATTTTTTTTATTTTGTTCTTGATTTTAGGAAGGGAGGAAATGGTTGAATACATGGCTAGAAGGCGAAAGATCAATTGGATTTTGTAGATATCTGTCTGAGAAATCTTCAATGCTTAAGCCTGATGAAATTCTGATAACAACAAGCATAGAAACGCCTCCATTGGGTCTGTTTAGGAATCAAAACAAATAAAAGGAGTCCAGAGTCTCAACATTACAACCTTGACAATGCTAAATCTGAAATTCTGAATCTCATATTTGACCGCCCATATAAGAACCACAAATTGCCGCCAATCTCCAACAACCCAAACCGCACACAGACATGACCACAAAATCCATGTAAGAGCCATTATTCAAGAAAGAAACTCTCAAGAAATCATCTATGCCTCAGAAACCTAATTAGATGTATAAACCTAARCAACTATTGTAAATACTTTATAATAAAGAACCCACAAATCAMATCAATTACCAAGTATACTGTTCGAAGTATCAAAACCACATCGGACTAAACTACATCGAAGTATCAAAACCACATCGGACTAAACTATATTAGAAACAAACAGAAATTGGTAGTGACTTGTTTTTTTCAATATATATTAAAAGAAAAGTTGAAAAAAGTACCTTGACTGGAATAACCTTTACAAGATGTCTCGGCCATGCAATAAAACCACCTACTGCCTCCCCTACTAATCTGACCTCTGACGTAGGCACAGGTACAGGAGCATTAGCGACTCGAACTTCCTCAACCACCACCCTTACCAGCTCAACAGTCAAAGGAACTCCGTGTATGGTTGAACCCCCTTCATGAACTCTTCCAATGGCAACTAGGCGTGGAGGATTCTCATCGACATATAATCCACGCACATCAGTGTTAACAGCACGAGTCAAAGTCTCCGGAGGTTCTTTAGCAGTAGCAGCAATACAACTTTCTTTTGGAATAGAAGATTCAACATTTTGTGTGAATACTGTTTCTGGAGTATTTCCAGATTGAGAATCCGAGGTTGTCTGTCCCATCTTCTTCATCAAGTTATTTGTTACCTGTTCAGTAATCTTTTGTGTTAGGCTCTCCAACAGATCTGTACTTATTGATGATGATGTGGACTTGTGTGAAGATGGTCCAAAGTATTCCCGAATCCCCACACCACCTCCTGCAGCACGAACACGGCCCGGGTGCTCCGGTCGTCCAATTGCAGTAGTAAGAATATCCTCGCGTCCTTTCGGAATAAAGACACCTTGTGTGCACTTTTCCTCTAACTCCTCCTACATAAATAAAACAGAACATTAAAATTGCCATTTACAATCTCAACACAATAGGTGAATATAGTTGAATTTCTAATTTCACGAATAAAACTTACAATCTTCCGAGAGATATCACGTGCTGCATCAGATGTCATCTCGCCCGATTTTTTTACTCTGCCCAATATAAACTTATCATGACGAGAAAGAGGAGATGGAGGAGCAACAACTATATCAGACCCGGTTTCCGATGTCTCCTCCCGGCGTTTAATAAGTTTTTCCTTGAAGATCTTCTCATCCAGCCAATCATAACCCCCACGAGACATAGTATGTGGGGCAGTGTTCTTTTCTGGATCTCTTGTGCCTTTTTCCTTTTTTCCTGTGATAATGGACAAAAATTTAAAAGCTCAGACTAATTTATAGCCATTCCATCACCAAAGCAGCCTTTGCAATTATAATGACTAAGGCGAAAGTTATAATCAAAGGAAATGATTACAACAAACTGATCCTCAGCCTGACCGGACACACAATCACAAGAAATATTGCACATGAACCCAGGAATTTTATGAAAATTTCAAAATAGAGCAGGTCATAGCTTCATGCATTACAAAAAAAAAAAGATAAAAAAATTTATGTCTTATACAAACAGCCTTCGCTGCTAAGTCCAAGTACCCACTCATGAATCTGCATATAAACGGCCCTGACCTAGCCAGATACAAAAAGGCGAAGAAGAGAGCAGACGACAGATACGGAAAGGGGTTGCGCGAACTGAAACGCACATGCAAAAAGGATAAGCAGAAATTGATGGACAAATACCCGAGCAGGTTGCAGAGAAGGCAAGAAAGCGGCTACGGACATGAACTGTGGGTACTACGAAGGAAATATTCAGTGCTTAAGCAAAAACTGAGAGATGATGTGAATCCGGAACTTGGCAGCTGGGTCGATAAGTCCTTTGAGTTTCACCTGAATCCCCAGGAATGCACTTCCTTCTATCCTCGCGGAATCTATCTTCTTTCAAGTTAATTATGTCGTCTATCTCCCTTTCAAATATCATATGGAGTATTATTTATCTATCATGTAATGAACCTAGCAGCTACTTTATTTATTTCCAAGTACAATGAATTTATCTAAACAATACGATTGGTTTTACAATGGCATGAGATAYCTACGTTACTCTCAATMATTTTATATAAACAGCAAGCTTGAAATTGTAGGATCATAATGTATATCTACCTTAAACTTGCAATATTGGAGGAAGCTAGACATGCTTCCTTCTGCCATTAAAATGCCTTCACTATGCCTTAGAAATGGTGAAAAGACCTCACATGGGGTCGTATGTCRTTTTAGTTAGACAATATACCTTTTGAAATCCTATTCGCTAGCTCCAATTAACTATTTTAGTTAGACAATTCACCTTTCGTATATCATATAGCTGTTCTTCTTCCAGACCTCTAAATAAGGCTCCATGATCATCCAGTCCTCTGTTGGTCTCAATTTGTTGAAATCCCCTTTTTTCCCATTATGCAAGTCCTGCTTCTCGTTTTTGCCATCATTGGTTTTATTTTTTATTCAATGATTTGGCTTAGAACCAATTACAAGTTACAACTCAGTTGAAGTAGTACAAATGATCATGAAAATTTTTAACAAATCATCTCATATGCATGTTTGTTTRTATACCCATATACTTTGTAATATTTTCACCAAATTTAGATATGCAAATTTCTATAACTAGTAAAGTGAAAGAAGGAAGAAACTTGGAAAGGAAAAAAAAAGAAAAAGAATACACAAATCAGATTCTTTTGAACGACTTAAAACAACTATACAGTTTTTATTGCAAATGTGATGACTAGAGTTAATAAGAAAAGTACTTTTTCATTCTCCCAAGCATATTTACAACTAGAACTTARTCGATTCGCTTGAACGGCTAAAAGTAATATATGTATAGTTGTATATTGCAAATGTTAACTTTGTCTAATTTTATATTTGTAATTTTATGAAAATTCATATGGTTAATATTTGTGTCATAAATATAAAATTTGTCTCCATAATATAAATATGTTGATTCAATGAAATTTTCTAAAATATATATTTAATTCCAACACTTATTTACAAAATAATGAAACCTTAATCTTGAAATCACTAAACAGGGGTATTTGGAAATTTTTACTGAAAGATTAACTATTTTGAAAAGGACAATATAAGAAGCACAMAACGACTCTWATGTTGGGACCGAAGGAGTAGTAATATTTCTGATTTAAAAAAATATAATCCAAACTTACCGACCAAGATGGGTGCAATCGACTCTTTTTGAATTCGTTCCAATCATCCTCGGAGATATTATACTTCTYACAAGGTGACTTGTGCTTGTATTCCCCCAAAACCCAGACGGTCGTCAAATATGACTTAAATTGCCTCCATTTGTTGCACACCGATRTAAGTGTCTTCTTTCGTGTCTTATCGTCGTTGCTAATATTGAACGTACTCTGCATCAATAATTGAAGTTGAATATTTAGTGAATAAGCTTTCTTTAGTGAGATAGGACTTATGACTATATTACACGTGCTAAATTAAATAAACTATTGAGCGGACAGTAAAATGCATGAAACACCAGAAACTTAAACATCTTATTTATTCCATCACAGATAAGATGTTCTTGGATCAAGTTTGTTTCATGCCTTATCCCGTTCAAACAATTGACACACGGACAATAAAACTTTCCATCAGATTGTGGTTGATTTTGTTGTGCAAATTTTAAAAATTGTTCAACTCCATTGAGATATTCACTACTTATACGACTTGCATTCATCCAACTTCGATCCATTCTTCCACTTATCTGATGCACTAAACCAAATTGTATCAAATATAGATTATACTTAACAATTACATATTAATCAATTACTTATTAATCGATTTATCAATGTACTTAATAATAATTTATATATGTGCGTACTGTTAATACAAACAACCCTATATTATTATCGTTATTATTATCATTATTATTATTATTATTATTATTATTATTATTATTATTATTATTATAATTATTATTATTGATATTATTATTATTATTATCTTTATTATTACTATATTGATGTTGTTATTATTATTATTATTGTTATTATTACTATTATTATTATTATTATTGCTGTTATTATTATTACTATTGCTGTAATTATTATAATAAAAATTATTAATATTATTATTTTATTATTATTATCATTATTATTATAATATTATTATTGTTATAATTGATGTTATTATTATTACTATTGTTGTTATTATTTAATAATAATAATAATTATTATTATTATCATTATTATTATCATTATTATTATCATTATTATTGCTGTTATTATTATTACTGTTGCTGTTATTATAATTATTATTATAATTATTGTTATTATTATTATTATTATTATTATTATTATTATCTTTATTATTTACTATTGTTGTTGTTATTATTATTATTATTGTTGTTGTTATTATTACTATTATTGTTGTTATTATTATTAATATTTCTATTATTATTATTATTATTATCTTTATTATTACTATTGTTGTTATTATTATTATTATTGTTATTATTATTATTATTGCTGTTATTATTATTGTTGTTGTTGTTGTTGTTGTTGTTGTTATTACTATTGCTGTTATTATTATTATTATTATTATTATTATTATTATTACTATTGCTGTTATTATTATTATAATTACAATTAATATTATTATCATTATTATTACTATTGCTATTATTATTATTATAATAATTATTATTATTATCATTTTTATTATCATTATCTTTATTGTTGTTATAATCAACCTCCTTGTAAACTTAAGCCAGTAACAAAACTATAACAGAAATCCTTAGCTTGACCAAAAGTCATGACCCCAGCAACAATGCAAAAATCCTTAGCTTGAGTATCCATAGGTTTAGTATCCATTCAGGTGTTAACACAGACACATCCTTAACATGCAAAAATGCAAAATGACTGGATGATGATAATGGACTCCATCAACACAGACAAATCCTTTACACAGACAAATCCTTAACACAGACAAAGCCTAATGAGCCGCCATCAACACATACTTGACCAAAAGTCATGACCCCAGCAACACCATACACATGTTGAAATGGTAATGGACTCGAGCACAAATTGAAACGTGAAAATCAGTTTCATGCAGCACAAAGTTTCAGAAGATAAAACAAAACMACAAAAACSTATCAAGTGAAGATCATGAATAGATTTCATAAATAAGTATGCAGGAAACCTAAGTTAGCAATCAAGCAGGCATAGAGATTAGCTAGTGACAAAGTAAAAAAGGAAAAAGATAGCTACAACAACTCGAAAGAGACGCTGAAAGACAGTTTCTTTTGGGGCATTAAGTTAGTATTTACAGATCACGAGGAATTAATAAAATGAAATTAAAAGTTCTTCAATATTTTACAGATCGATTTCAGTTACATTTGGGGTTTTGCAAAAAGTATTTTATTACAGCTAAATGGCAGAGCAGAGAATATGGGACTTGAGAAGAGACCATAAAGCCATAGCCAAGCAAATTCAAAACGAAACAGCAAAATCTTTCACAATTGTAAAAAAAATCAGGAATTGTAAAAACACATAAGCCTCTTTTCGGTGTGGTTAGAGCAAATCAATCATCATCAAGCAACAATACCAAAATCCACAAAAGAAAAAAAAAAAGAAAGCTGCAGAAATAGGGAGGACCAGCGTCGAGCAGAATAAAACCCTAACCCCCAAATTCATAGTCGACATAGAGCACACAATACGAAATTGAATCGATTCAATGGAAGTCACACCAACAACTATGTAATTCAACAACTAATTCATAAATTCGAATTAAAAAATCCAAGATAGAAACATACCTTAGGTCACGCTGTTGGAACTTTTTGAGTGTCGGTGGGGCTAAGTCGTCGGACTGCTGTTGGTGGTCGCCGAAGACTSCCACCGGYGGGGGTGGTGTTGGCCRCAGCAAACTCGACTTTGGATGTGGCGGGAGGGAGAATTGTAGAGAGTGGGTTTTGGATGTGGCGGGAGGACGAGGGACGTGGGTTTTTGGGTTAGGGTTAATATATGGGTGTTTAATTTTTAACTAATGTTTAATATAATATTTAATTAGAAAGCTGAATTAACTTAATTAAACTAATTATAATTTACGACGTGTATCTACGACGGTTGTAAAGAAACCGTTGTAGTATACCGGATAAATATATTTTACTACGGTCTTTTACAACGGTTTTCATATACCCGTTGTAGTAGTAGTATATTTACAACAGTTATAAACTTAACCGTTGTAGTATTTGCTGGACAGCTCTATTACAACGGTTAATTTACAAAGATTGGCCGTTGTAATAGCCTATTTCTAGTAGTGGATCCTTGATTCATCTCCAGTCTTGATTCATATGTCAGCAGCAAAGAGTGAACTTCAAAAAGGGTGTGAGGAGGATATCTTGATGTAACATTGACCACTACTGAATCATACTCTGATCCTAGACCAGTAAGTATATAAAGGATCTGATTTTGTTCTGAAACCTTTTCTCCTACAACAGCAAGGAGATCACAACAACCTTTCACCTTGTTTATGTATTCTCTCATTGATAAAGTTCCTTTCTTGAGTGTCTGCAGCTTCAATTTGTATTGCATGATCTTAGCAGATGATTGACTTGCAAAGTTAGCTTCTAAAGCTTCCCAGATCTCTTTAGCAGTGGTTAATCCAACCATTAGGATCATTATCCCTTCAGACAGAGAAGACAATAGCCAAGAAGCTAAGAGTTGATCCTGTCTCATCCATTGCAGATACTTAGAGTTTGGCATGGTTTGCCCTGTTTGTTCATCAAGAACAAATTTTTCTGGAGCTACTGTTGTTCCATTGATGAATCCCTCAACACCATATCCTCTTATGGCTGTAATTACTTGTTGTTTCCAAATAAGGAAGTTGGATTCATCAAGTTTGGTAGAAATAAGTTGACTGTTTGGCTGGATGGGTGATGTTTGATTATTTGTGACATTGTTGTGTATGTTGGAGGTTGCTGTATCAGACATGGTGATAAAAGGAACGAAGACTAAGGTTTATAGGATCATACGGCTCTAGTACCATGAAAAGAAAACATGATAGTGACATGTAAAGAAAACTTTAAATGTTCAAGCTTTATGGAAAGGATCAATCTGAACTCCATTAATTCATAGACCTAAATATACAAGCAGTTTATCTGTAAAGCTAGGCTCATACATTCCTTAAATAGACCTACTGCTAGGGTTTTGTGCCATGGAGCTGCATGATAGATGTCTTGCTTTGATCACAGCCGCCCAAATCATCACAAGTGTCCATCTGATCCATGCATACGTTGTGTCTGGTTTGTATCTTTGTGCAGCTGTCCACAACGGCTGTATTTGGGCTATAGCACTCCTTTGGCTTGTAGTGGTGCTGGTTCACGCGCACAGCTGCTGATGTGTGTTCCACACTTGGCTTGGCTCCATCTGCATACCCCACCTGACTAACAACCGATAGAACATCCCCCTCTTCCTCGGAGTAGGAAAATACCCGCATCATCAAAAAGTTTCTTCAACATATCATAAAAATGGTTCTAAAAATTACGATTTTTTTATTTCCTAATTCAGTAATTCTTCAGGCACACATGCTGGAACAAAAGCAGATATGCTCCTATTAACTTCTGCAGACACAATTCAAAAGGTGAAACACTCATTCTTTTTATACAAAAAAATTATTTGAAGTTTAAACTAAATCATCCCTTCTTAATCGGATAATGAATTAAAATTTATGACCCCATTCCTACCACACAATACAGAAACTCTTTGACAATATTGGCACATGCAATTTCAAAGGAAAAATAGATGAAATATATACTATAATAAAATAAACAACTATTCAAAAATATCACCAATTCTCATATATGATGAAATGAGAATTGATTTGTTTTTACAAAATACCACTGGTTTGTATTTTTTTAAACAAAATACTCCTTTCTTTGAGGGTGCAATTCATAAAACTGGAACAAATGTGAAGTGTATATTTGTAATTTTGAAAGATAATTTGTTTATTTTTGTAATTTGATCAAATCTTAGGGGTATTCTTATAATTATCATAAAACCATAATATAAACACAGTCGCACAAACCCACCTGTGCTACAATGCACGCAAAGAAAAGGCCCTGATATCAAACTTATGTGATGTCGATACCTTTGTCTTTTAATCGACAATTATCGCATCGCAATATACCTTATTGCCCATGAGCATAATGACACCTTTCTCCGAATGACAATGCCCCATCTCCCATTTACTACACATCTTCGTTTTCCAAAACACCTTCTGATCAAAATCACTACGAAACGGACAGTGCACCATCCCCTGCGAGACATATGAACTGTTAAATAGATTTTAACACGATTCTTAATTAGCCAAACAATTCAACAACTAAATCCCAAAAAGAAAAAAAGAAAACTTCAAACAATGTAGCTCCTTGACAATCAGAGCAAAATCATCCTTTTTTCTTTTTTTTTTTTTGATCGAAATCATAGCTGGAATTATATCTCCAATCTTATCAATTCTGTGAAGGATCAATATTGAGATATACAAATTTATTACCAAGCATCCATAAACCATACTATTTACAAACGCCGAACCCAAATCTACCTAATGCAAAAGCATAGCGCAGAACTATTATCGAATTAAATAAATAAAAAAAATTCACACCATATTCCATCGCCAATACACGCACGCACAACACATGCATATCGATAATGCTGATCAACAAAAAAGTATTGCAAATACTTCCAAACAGAAAAGTAACAAATATACCCCTTTGAACAGATGTGTTTACATAACACAATGTTAAAGGTACAAATAACTTATTGAAATGTTCATCATATCCTGTGTTATAATAATAATCATTGTTCTAAAAATTGGGTTAGGCAACCGCCTAGGCGCTCGGCGCCCTCGAACCGCGCCACGATTTTTGAAAATCGGGCCGGGGGAACTCGGCGTCGGCTAGGCGCCCTCGGCGCCCAAGTCGGCGCCTAGGCTCCAGGCAGTCCAATTTTTTTTTTATCCAAGACGACGTCGTTTTGGTTTTAAATTTTTTTAAAGTCAATTCAATTGTTACAGGGCAAGAATTGGGACAGAACAGAAACAGACTGAGAACTCTTGCCCTTATTTAGTTATTTTGATTTTGTAATATGTGCTATGGATTTATATTGTTTTGAAATTTGAATTGAACAATAGTTTTGAAGTTATAATCATTACTTTTAGTTTTGAATAGTCATATACTTTATTGTGTAGCAGGTAGTATGTTGAACTATTAAATGTTGGATGTAATGTTGTAAATTAGGGTATTTATTCTCAATTCTAGGCCCCGCCTAGGCGCTAGGCGCTGGTCTGGCGCCTAGCGGCCGCCTAGCGATTTTTAGAACACTGATAATAATACCTCATATATAAGCAATCACCACAGAACTGTCTTCGAAGGATGTTTCGCCCTCAGAAAAAGCGAGGGTCGTGTGCCCTCGGAAAACCAAGGGGCTATCTTCTCTCAGGAAACCGAGGGCAGCTTTTTTACTATTTTTTTTTATTTTTTCAATTTTTTTTTCAATTTTTTACTTAATTTCGAAAGAAAACAGAAAACGCGTACTAAACGTTCGACGCTCAATGCACGTGGTTCCGCAACACTGATACGCACCCCTGCCCACCCCGTTCGTAAATTAATGGGATTTGTTTTTATTCTTTACTAATTTTTTAATTTTTTCGGTTTTTTTTTTCAAATTTTTACTTAAATTCGAGAAAAATAGAAAGCGCGTACTAAACGATCGATGCCCAACCCTCGTGGTTCTGGGACGCCGAGACGCACCCGTTCCCGCCCCGT
>BMAC01000003.1:1365374-1382651 GCA_014905375.1 Phtheirospermum japonicum | reverse complement strand
CACACACACACACGTGCATAAGATGATATGATTTGTTTCATTTTAATGATTTTTATAATTTTCTCAATTTTTTTCTATTTTTTTAATTGAAACTTTCTGAGGGATGTGTTTCCCCTCGGAAAATTTCGAGGGACACTCCTTAGCCTCGGAAATCTCCGAGGGGAAACATATCCCTCGGAATTTTTCAATTAAAAAAATTCAAAAGAAAATAGAAAAATCGTATTAAACGATCGATGCCCGACCCTTGTGGTTCCGGGTCGCCGAGACGCACTCCTCCCCATTCGTAAATTATTGGGATTCATTTTTATTTTTTTCAAACTTTTTTCAGTTTTTCCTTAAATTTGAAAAAAATCGAAAACGCGTACTAAACGATCGACGCCCAACCCTCGTGGTTCCGGGACACCGAGAATCACCCCTCCCCACCTCGTTCGTTAATTATTGGGATTTTGTTTTTACTATTTTTTGTTTTTTTCATTTTTTACTTAAATTCGAAAAAGAAATTTGAAAACGATTGACGCCCGACCATCGTGGTTTTGGGATACCAAGACGCACCCCTCCCCGCCCCATTCGTAAATTATTGAGATTTGTTTTTATTTTTACTAATTTATTTTTTTTTATTTTTTACTTAAATTTGAAGAAAAAAACACGTACTAAACGATCGATGCTCGACCCTCGTGGTTCCAGGTCGTCGAGACGCACCCCTTGCCCCCCTCGGCAAAATCACAACGCTTCGTTGCTTCGCGTTTTCAACCGAAAAAGTTGATCGATCGATCGTATCTTGGTTGTTGGTCGAATCACACGACACGTGCGAACACGCATATACTCGTTGATATTTTTCAAGCGAAATTGGGGCAAAACCACCCCCACGTGTCTAAGATTATAGGATTTATTTCGTTTTTTTTTATTTTTCTATTTTTTTTCGATTTTTTCTTAATTGAAACTTTCTGACGGATGTGTTTCCCCTCGGAAAATTCCGAGGGACACTTCTTGCCCTCGAAAATTTTCGAGGGGAAACACTTCCCTCGGAATTTTTGTATATTTTTTGAATTGGTTTTTCATAAAAACCGAGGGGAGTGCCTAGCCCTTGATTTTTTCCGAGGGGAAATATTTCCCTCGGTTTTTTGTAAATTATAATTTTTAACTTTTTATTTTCAAAAATCGAGGGTATTTTTGACCCTCAATTTTTTCGAGGGGTATTTCTCCCCGGAAATAGTTCCCTTGGAAATCCTTTGGTATTGCCTTCGATTTTTCCATTGATATTTCCCAAGGGAATTATTCCCCTTGATTTTTCTCTCGAAAAATTGCTGTTTTTTTTGAAGTGAGTAGTTGTATGTATGTCTAGCTAGCTAGTATAATTACAATAAAAGAAATATATGGAGAAAATTAATGAAACACAACCACTGGAACAGAGAATTGAAATATATATACACTCTAACTAATGAGATCACAAGGAGGGATTTACGCAAACCAATACACAAGTAATCAATCAGGAATTAAAATATCTATCCATTAAAACTTAAATGAACACAAAAGTATCAACAGGAAATAACAATTAATGTGAAACACACATATATTAATCATCAGAGAGAGTTTCGCAAATCATTACACGATGTGAATATTCATTGAAATATAAATGATCACAAGCATCCGCTGGAAACATTTGTTATTGTGCAGAAGAGAAAACTTCGCAAATCAATAAACGAAAAATCAGGGAGAATTCAATGAAATTTGGAAGTTACTCGTTCCTATTATGATATAACCTCGCAAGTTCATTGATATTTAATAAACACAAAAATATCCTTTTATTTATATTGTGAAGATAATTCAGAGATTTTTTAGCTCTTGTAATAAAGTAGTTGAAAGGGATTTACAAATATCGATCAATCTCGGAAAAAAGAAATATCACTCCCAAATTACCGGACCCATCAAGCGGAGGATTATAGCATAAAATTGGAAATAACGAAACAGAATAAATGATTAATTAGAGCAAACAAAAATGATCAAATTTCATAAAGGGGCAGAAATAAAAATGCGAAACCAAAAAATAAAAATAAAAATGATTAATTATAGAAAACAAAAATTATCAAACACATCAACGATTTCAAATCCATTCGAAAAGGGAGTTCTGTGATGTGCTCCTTCAAAAAAAGAAATATGAATTCCATTCAAAACTATTTATCCGATAACTACAAATTGAAATTTATAAAAGATCAAAACTATTACAAATTAGACCGTGTTTAAATTTTGTGGATAAATTTTCATTCGATTTGAAAGATGAAAACTCAAAATTTGAAGCAACCGAGTCGATCTGAATAAAAGTTGTTATTTATACCCCTCAAAATTTTGGCCTCGTCCCAAAATAGATCTCATTCAACCACAACTCGACACCACAACTTTTGAGACACCTCATTGGTCCACCTATTTCTTGGAATACTTTCCATTTGACAAATCAGCACTAATAGTTAACACATTTAACAGCAGTGGTGGATATATATATATATATATATATATATATATATATATATATATATATATATATATATATATATATATAAGAATATAGTTTTGAATTATAATACTAATATAAATAATATGATAATAAAAACTTTTGGCCCAAAGTTTTGAAAACATTAAGTAAGAAATTACTATAAGGTAATTTGATTATATAGTAAAAAAAAATCAAAAATTTTCTTATTTTTCCAAAAATAAAATAAGAAATATTTTTAAATTTTCACACGTAAAGTAAGAAAGTTTACTATGAAGTAAGGAATTATATGTTTTATATTAAACAAGAAATATAACAATAATTTGTTATCAAACAAAGTTTTGCGTTTTTGCAAAAGAGTAAAATAAAATTATATTTAATAAGTAAAAAATACATAAGAATATTTGCATACCAATCAAGAAATTATTGCAATCAAGTAATCATTTTTTTGTCAAGAAATCTTATTTTGCCAAAGAGAGAAAACAAACTCGTCAGAAATCTTTTTGATGGCAGCCACTGGTGCACAACATATTATTATTATTATTATTATTATTATTATTACTATTACTATTATTATTGATTTTTTTTTGATTTTTTCAACAGGTTGATATGATATTTTTATGTTATTATTTTGAACTATTTGACAATATCCCGAATATATAATTTGAAACGGCCAAACCTATATATATGCACAACTTAGTTTATATAATTTAAAACGGCCAAACCCCATATATATGCACAACTTAATGTTTAAAGTTTTATGGATCAAAATTGCACAACCTATAATATTATGAGACCATTATTGCTACCTATATTATTTATTCATGGGATCGAAATTGATAGCCCAAGGTTTTGGTACAACCAATTTTCCAATTAAGACCTAATATTATGACTTAACGTTTACCCTTTTTCTTTTAGTGGAAAAATGTCAAAGTCGCTATCTTACTCATAGATTGCACTTTAAGGCGCCAACTCCAACTTCACAAAATGTCAGTCTTATCTAATTCAGCTAGGGCACGTTTGTTTCTAAGGATAGGATTGGATTATTTTATAGATCAAGTAAGAATAGTACTGTTTCATATAATTTTTTTATGTGTTTGTTTTCATCGATGATGTTTTTGGTAAGGGTAAGATGGACAACATAACATATATTTGTTATCACGAATTTTTAAAGATTATTTAGCTAATTAATATCTTTACCCTTTTCACGATTAAAACTAATTTCTATTTTCTACCGTCAAATTTTTTTAAAATAAATAAATTATAAAATTACACCCATGGACTAACCAACTAGTACCTAAAATCCTAAACAAAGTTAAAGCAAAAATTGCATCAGCAAAAACAATATTACAACCAAAATAACAAAGAGAACTGTCAACTAAAGAAATTGAGTATGATCTGAACAATAACACATATAAATACAAATTGAATACGATCTCAACAATAACAATAACACAAATACAAATACTACGGTGCATCCCTGTGGAATTCATAACCTATGCCCCTACAGGTTAAACCCGGGTTAAAATCATCTTACGGGCCTAAAATAATATGATATGATATGATTTGTTTTTACGTAATTAAAAATTTAAATTATATTTTTGAATTAATTTAATTTAAAAAAATCAAGGAGACTAAGATTCACTGAGAAAACCCCAAGGAAATCTTATCCCCTCAGGTTTTTTTGATGGAATTTTAGTCCCATCAGTTTTTTTAATATTAAAAGTGTTGAAAAAAAAAACGTAATTACATATCAATTACTATTTCTCGTGTTTGTAAAACAACGAAGTCCACGTCGTGGTACCTTAACAAAAATTACTATACTTCATTACTTTACGTTTTCATTGGAATAAGTCGATCCCTCGTATTGTGGATACCATTGATCGAATTACACGACAAGTGTAATTACATACATGCTCGGTGATTTGTTTGTAGTAAAACCCGGAATAATTTTTAGGTGCCTAAAATGACATGATATGATTTATTTTTATGCAATTATATTTTTTTAAATAATTTTTGAATTATATTTTTAAATTTAAACAAACCGAGGGGCTTAAATTCCCCTCGGAAAAATCCGATGGGAATCTTATCCCCTCGAGTCGTTCCGATGGAATTTTAGTCCTCTCAGTCTTTTTAAATTTATTGAATTAAAATAAACAAAATAAAACAAACAAAAAAACCCGTATTTTAATGAATAATTACTATTTTTCGTGTTTCTAAAACAACGAAACCCACTTTGTGATATCTTCACAAAAATAACAACGCTCTATTATTTTATTTTTCTAATGGAACAAGTCGATCGCTCGTATCGTGAATACACTTAATCAAATACACAACACGTATAAATACGCGTATGCTCGATGATATTTTTCTAGTACAACTCGAGTTAAAATAATCTTACGTGACTAAAATGATAGGATATGATTTTTTTTTACGCAATTATAATTTTTCAATTTTTTTAATTTAAAAAGACCGACGGGCCTAAAATCCTTTCAGAAAATCCGATGGAAATCTTATCTCCTCAGATTTCTCGAGTGGATTTTAGTCCACTCGAGCCTTTTGTATTAAATTCGATAATAATGACGTTAAACATCGATGTCGTGTTTTCGAAGCATTTACTGAAGGGTTTATTATCGAATGTATTTACCCTCGATAATGCCCTCAGTAAAATGTGCTCTCGTTATTGCTTTAGAAAATTCCGAAAGTAATTTTTCATTAGATTTCCCACTTGATAAAATACAATTTTCATTCAATTCCGAAAGTAATGTTCCGAAAGCCTATCTGCTTGGAGTATCTCGGCTTCGCCTGGTAGGGGTGAGCGGAACCGGGTACCCGGCCATTTTCCTTGGAACCGGAACCGGAACCGGTTGGAACCGGGTCCCAAAAAAAAGAACCGGTCCCGGAACCGGTCTAGCCGGGTCCAAAGTTTTTGGAACCGGTCCCGGACCCGTTGGGTACCGGTTCCGAACCGGGTACCCGGTCTTTATTTGCAACAAGTATTTAGTATCAAGTTTCTTGATATTTAGTTTTCATATATTACTTTATATTGTATATTGAACTTGAAGTGAAAGTAATATAGTTTTCGGGTTTGTACACCCAAGTTTACAAGTATTTACTTGTGAACTGAATTTGTTTAATCGTGTTCTCAATTTTAAATTTCCGCTGCATTACTTTACGTTATTTTAGTCGATGTTGTTAACTAGTGTTGTTAACATTGATTAACAACATCATAAATCTGATCCTTATTTTTAAAACCATAGACCTTCTAATTGAATAATTGGCATTTAGAGCGGGTTACTTAACCTTTTAAGTATTGATCCTTATTTTTTAGATGCTATGGATGCTCAAGGCAACCCGAGGCCTTTAATCCTTAATGGTGAGAATTACTCTCTCTGGAAACAGAGGATGAGGTGGCACTTGAAGAGCATGGATGAACGTGTCTGGAAGACCGTCCTTGTTGGATTGGAAAAGCCACGTGTCACGGATGGCGAGGGCGATGCCATTCCCAAGAAAGAGGAAGATTGGACTGCTGACGAAGCAGCTGCTACAAATTGGAACTCTAAATGCATCAACGCCTTGTGTGGCTATGTAGATGCAAGCTACTATCGTATCATCAAGAACTGCGAGTCGGCAAAGGACGCACTCCAAATGGTGTGTGAAGGAACAGCAAGCGTGAAGAAATCCAGACTAAGAATGCTCATGTCCACATTCGAGGCTATGAGAATGAATGAGAAAGAATCCATCATGGACTACTCTGTGAGATTGGCGGAAATAGCAGAGGAGTGCAAAGAGTTGGGTGAAGCCATAACAAATTCCTGTCTTATAGGAAAATTGCTAAGATCCATTACGAATAATTATAGCATGAAGGTGGTGGCAATAGAAGAATTCAAGGATGTTGATAACATCGATTTCAACACCTTAGTTGGAAATCTCAAGCAATACGAGATGGAACACGTCACCTCTAGCTCGAAAGAGAATGTTGCTTATTCTTCTGATTTAATTAAAGTAGGGGATGAAGATGACGAGGAATTCGATTTTAATGGGATTATTAAAAGGATGGAGTCGACTACTCTCGAAGAAGATGAACTGGCCCTTGTTACTCAACGCTTCAACAAATTCTTGAAGAAGAAGAACAACTCTGGAAGCTCAAGTACAAGGAACAGGACTCAATCATCTACTCCAAAGTTTACTGGACGAACTCGTCCACAATCCCAGTCCTCAAATTCAATTTCCAATGCGTCAAGCTCTTCAAAACAACTCAGTGAGATACAATGCCACGAATGCAAAGGTTGGGGACATTACAAGAATGAGTGTCCCAACTTTCTTAGAAAGAAAAGTATGATCGCTACTGACTTTACTGAAAACTTTAATGATTCAGAGTCACTTGATCCAGTCCTAGCATTATTCTACCATGTTGTTTGGGATGACGATATCCATGTTGGTTTGCTTGCAGATAATATCGTGTGCCTGAATGTTGAGACTACTGACTATTATGAGGAATACGAGCAGCTGAGTGAAGATCACAAGAAATTGTATGTCAGTTGGAGTAAACAGGTACTCAAAGCAAAAGATCTTGCAAAAGAAGTAGAGAAACTAACCAAAGAAAAGGAGGATCAGCTCGAAATTATTGTTCGGTTGGAATCATCTCTCACCAAGAAGGATGCTGAGTTTGAAAAGATTAAAAACGAACTGACCACTGTTCGAGGAACAATTTCAAATCTAAATAAAGGTAAGGCGAAGCTTGATGAATTTTGCAGGTCAGTTTCCCAGAGTCCTCTAAGCATGGATTAGGTTACAAGCCAAGTCAACCCACGCAAGTGTCGAGTCAAGAACGAAAATCTTCCAAACACCACAAGAAGAGAAGGAGACAATTCGTGTGTCATCATTGTGGAGAACCAGGCCACATTCGTCCCTTTTGTTGGAAGATCATTGTGGAAAGAAGACACTTTCAGAGAACAAATATGCCTGTCAAGTCCAATGTTGGTAACCGCGCTACCAACATCAATACCAACATCAGATACAAACAAGTGTGGGTCAAGAAAAACAGCATCAAGTGCAATATGATCCATACCTCATTGAAGTCTCTAGTCCCTGTAGCCTGGTTTTTTGATAGTGGATGCTCGAAGCATATGACAGGCTCAGAAGAATTGCTCTCCAACATTGTCAGATTTAAAGGTGGAAAAGTGAAGTATGGAGGAGGCGCAAATGGCCAAATTATTGGCCAAGGGACTCTCCATGTTCCTGGTGTTGTAACTCTGGAAAATGTGCTGCTAGTGGAAGGACTTACAGCGAATTTGATCAGCATAAGTCAATTGTGCGATGGAGGGTTCAGCGTTAAATTCAACCGTGAAAAATGTGAAGTTTATGAGGAGAATGGATCATGTATCCTCACTGGGAAAAGAACTTCAGATAATTGCTACAAGATTCACAGTGATACTTTTTGCAGGTTGTCCCAATTTAGCGATGCAGAACTTTGGCGTCAAAAGCTTGGACATGTAAATTACAAGATGATGGATAGGTTGGCCAAGGAAGAAGCTGTGACTGGACTGCCCAAGCTCAACACCAAGATCATTCCGGTGTGCGAGGCATGCCAAAAGGGAAAACAGGTAAGGGTGCCACATCCAGTCCAACAAAGTCTCACTACATCATCTTGCTTTGAACTGCTTCACATGGATCTCATGGGACCACTAGAGGTTGAAAGTCTTGGTGGTAAGAGGTATGTTTTCGTGATTGTTGATGACTTTTCTAGGTTTACTTGGGTAGAGTTTTTAAAAGAAAAATATGAAACTTTTGAGACTTTCAAAAAACTTACAAAGAAGCTATGTGTAAGATTTAAAGTAAAAATTGGTAGAATTAGGACCGATCATGGAAAGGAATTTGAAAACGCATCTTTTCTAAAGTACTGCACTTCTRAGGGTATTAGTCATGAATTYTCGTCTCCAATTACCCCTCAACAAAATGGCATARCTGAACGTAAGAATAGAACTCTAGCAGAGATGACTAGAACTATGCTYATTTCTAATGGRATAGCTAAAMGWTTTTGGGCTGAAGCAATGAACACYGCATGTCATATCRCRAATAGRGCTTAYTTTAGAYCAGGTTCATGTGCAACTCCCTACGAATTGTTGATTGGGAAGAAACCAAACTTGAGCTATTTTCATGTGTTTGGATGTGTTTGCTATGTGCTTAATGACAGAAATCATCTTGCTAAACTTGACTCAAAGAGTGATAAGTGCATCTTTATGGGCTATTCTCAAAATAGTCATGCAAATAGGTTATTTAACCTTCGAACACGAAGTATGTTTGAGTCAGTAAATGTCAAGTTTGATGATCTAACAAGTGGAGTCAAGCCTGTCGAGGATGATGATCTGGTTTATGATCAAAACCCTCAGGACAGTGTTACTCCTACTTCAGTTKATGGTGYAGGTATTGAAAACAAAGATTCAGACGCTGAACTCAGAAACATAAGTGATGTTGATAACCATGTTGATACTAGGATACCAACATTAGTACCAACATCGAGCCAAATTGAAGAATCTGACTCTGATTCAGAGGAAGAAGATCCAGCAGATCCCATTGATCTTCATCAGAGGTATATTCCATCCAAAATCCAGAAAAACCACCCCGTGGGCCAAATCATTGGTGATATGGATGAAAGAAGTACAAGACGTCGACAAATAAATTTCAAGGAAATGGTTAGGTATGTATGTTTGTCTACTAATTGTTCTAAAATTCGTGAGTCTTTGTACCTTTCTAAAATAGAGCCCAAGCGCGTGGAGGATGCACTCAAGGATGAGTTCTGGATTCGGGCCATGCAAGAGGAGCTGGAGCAATTCTCCAAGAATGATGTGTGGGATCTTGTTCCAAGGCCAGAGAATGCTCATGTGACAGGGACCAAGTGGATATTCAAAAACAAGACTGATGAAGCAGGCAACATTGTGAGGAATAAAGCTCGACTTGTCGCACAAGGGTATACGCAAATTGAAGGTATTGATTTTGATGAGACTTTTGCCCCTGTTGCTCGAATTGAGTCGGTAAGACTTTTGCTTTCTGTTGCTTGTCATATGAAAATTTCGTTACATCAAATGGACATTAAGAGTGCGTTTTTGAATGGGGTCTTAAGTGAAGAAGTATATGTTGAGCAGCCTAAAGGTTTGTGGATCCTCAAAAACCTGATTTTGTTTTAAAATTGAAAAAGGCACTTTATGGTTTAAAACAAGCTCCGAGAGCTTGGTATGAAAGGCTAACTCAACATTTGCTTTATTTGAATTTTAGACGAGGAGAAGTTGATAAAACCTTGTTTCTTCTTAAATCCAACAAGCACATCTTAATTGTCCAAATTTATGTAGACGATATTATTTTTGGATCCACTAACGAGCAGATGGTCAAGGAGTTTGTCACTCGAATGTCTGATACGTTCGAAATGAGCATGGAAGGTAACCTCTCGTACTTCCTTGGTTTACAAATTAAACAGCTTGATGACGGTATTTTCCTTTCCCAGACTAAATATGCAAAGAACTTAGTCAAAAAAGTTTGGGTTAGAGGGTGAATCTGTTAAGAAAACACCGCTGGGCAAAACTGTAAAACTGACTAGAGACGATGTTGGTAAGGGTGTTGATAACACCATGTACAGGAGTATGATAGGAAGTTTGTTGTATTTAACAGCAAGTAGACCTGATATTATGTATAGTGTGTGCTTATGTGCTAGGTATCAGTCTAATCCAAAAGAGTCACACTTGAAAGCGGTTAAAAGAATTATTAGGTACATTGCTGGTACAACCGAACTAGTTATGTGGTACACGAAAGATACTGGTACTGAACTTTTAGGATACACTGATTCGGATTGGGCTGGGGATGTAGTAGATAGGAAGAGTACTACTGAAGGATGTTTTTTTTTCTGGGTAATAATCTAATTTTTTGGTACAGCAAAAAGCAAAATTGTATTTATCTTTCTACAGCTGAAGCCGAGTACATTGCAGCTGGAAGTGCGTGCACACAATTACTGTGGATGAACAAAATGATTGAAGACTACGGTCTGCACAGTAGTATCTTGACGGTGTTGTGTGATAATTCCAGTGCCATTGACATCTCTAAAAATTCAGTCCAGCATTCTCGAATCAAACACATTGACATAAGGTACCACTTTATTCGAGACCTAGTTGAGAGGAAGATTGTTAGCCTTGAACATATTGGAACTGATAATGAGCTTGCTGACATCTTTACTAAGGCATTAGACTACGAGACCTTCTCTCGTTTGAGAAGAGATCTCGGTATGTGCATTGTTTAACCAATGTTGGTTGTGATGTTGTGACACTACTTATCAACATGAGTCACAACATCTGTATAATTTTTGCATGCATTTTTCTTTTCTTTTCATACATTGTACTAATGCATTGAGTTTGATTGAAAGTGCAATAAGGTCCTCTGTTGCAATAAACGTAATGACAAAAAGGACCAACTTTTCGAAATTAGGTGATTGTGGAACTTGCCCGCAGAAACTGGTTTTCTCCCAGCTCCAAAAACAAGAGGCGTTTAACAGCAATTGCTGAAGATTAAAAGATTTAAATCCCTTCAATGATGAAGAAAATGTGGACTCAAAATGCTCCAATCTTTGAAAATTCGCTTTCTTGAGAGATTTTGACGTAGTCATTAACTTGGGTTAAGGGGTAAGTTTCCATTGACTTCACCTAAGGCAATGATGGTTTATAATGTTGTTAGTAATAAAAAGCAACATTGGATCAAAACACTGAAATCATAATGTGTTCTGTTTTAACCTTTTAGGTCATGATTTTTAGGCATCCCGTAGGACATTCATACTTTGTGAAGATGCCATCTTACTGTGCGTTATGTTTCTTGTGTTTTTGTCTTGCTTGAAATCTCTTAATTTTGTTTTGAATTGAGCTAACCAAGTGTTTCAGTGGAGTTATAATCGGACGGCTGGACAGGTAATAATGAGGTGAATTTGGTGAGTGAAAGGTAACCTTACACAAGATAGGTACAACTGTGCTGATGGTTCATTAAAATCAGCTTTGTATTTTCGGCCTATTTTGTAGATTAAGTCATACATTTTTTTTAAAAAAAAGGAGGAATAATAAGTAAAGTAAGTAAGGCGGTTTATGTGGTCATGAAACCTATTTTGAGGAGGAGTCGTGCTTTAAACAAAAAAGGGAACTAAAAATCGTGTTTTATTCCTAAAATCGGCCGGTGAGAATTTTAGGGAATTTTCCTTTTATTTTTTACTATTTCTCTCCCCTCTTTCAACGGTCACTTTTTGGGGGCTTAAAAGGCTGGTTTCTTTTACCGTTTGATCACAATCCCTAAACCCCTCTTCAATTACAACTCTCAGACTCCTTTCTCCTCTCCAATTCTGTCAAATTTCTGTTCTTGGTTCTTTGTTGCTGTGAAATTTTGCAGGATGTCTAGCTCTCCACCGCCAACAGTCCCTGAACTACCAGAGGAGGTTCGCCGCTCCGGCGACCAGATTCCGTTGCCATATCCAAAGACAGGCGGCCTGGATATCCGTGAAGAGATCGGTGGTGGTAGCTCCTCAAACCCACCGCTATCAACATCGCCGCCTGTTTTGCATGCGCCTGATTCTCTTGCTGCCATACCTATTCCTTCGCCGGTCGATGCTACGCCGGTTTTTCAGGTGTTCCCTGGACAGTCCGGGAACGAGATTGACGTCGATAACCCCCCCAACTTAGCTTTTGTGGCTGAGACCTTTGGCCGCGTAGGGAATCCTACCTTGAAGCGGTCCAGGCGTTTGCGCAACATACCGCCCGGCGTTGTGCCGCCCGCGGTCCCAAAAAGCAAGGCAGGCCCGCGCCGCCATGTACCGATTGAACACATCAACCTCCAGGAGGATGTTGTTGTGGAGTCTGATCCCGATGATCATGATTTTGTGCCTACTGCTCCGATTGCCGGAGATGTGCTGCCGGCTGCTCCTGCTCCTAGTTTTCCGGAGAAGAAGAGGTTCACTCGCCGGAAGCAGCTCGTACGAAAAGCCGACAGGAGACCCGGCCAGAAAAAGGATAGTGTTTCTCCGAGCCAGGCGAATGTCAAGATCTCTCCCAAGTCATCTGATACTGAGTACTCTTCACCTCCATACACTGTGCTGGACTTTTTCACCGGCGAGGTTACTAGTTCCACCAAGTCGCATGCTGATGTTCCCCCGCCGTCTCCGACTCCTGCTGCTTCGCCTGAGTTTGATACAGGCCTGTTTGAACATTCCCCTGACTCTTCTATGGATTTGCCCTTGAAAGATGTTCTTGCTGCTTTAAAGAAGGACAAGAAGAAAAATAAGGCAGCTGCACAGGACGATGTTGTTAGTCATGTTGGTAGTCCCTTACCTACATTGAGTCGCTCACAGTCTGTCTCATCCGCCCGCACTGCATCTGTTCCTGTTCCATCGCATTCCCCCGCGCAGTCCTCCTCGGCTGCCTGTGATCATTCCCAGTCCTCAGCTGGCACTGATTCTCCTTCGCCAGAAATCGAGGACATGGAGCCCTTCTCCGAGAAGTTTTTAACCGCTGAGGATGCTGAGCTTTTTGATGTTTATCAAACTCGCTATATGATCTCTGAGAGAAAAGTGCCGTTTGACTTGTTTGAGCGCCACAACCTGATAGCCTATCTTCGCTTCCATGGTATGTATTCCACAGTCTCTACCGCCGTTCCATTTGTTAGGGATATCGTTCTTGAGTTCTATGCCAATATGCTACCATCAATTGTCGATTTAAGTTCTGTGAACTATGGGAAGGTTTTTCTGCGAGGCAAAGTGTTTGCTTTTACCCCTGACCTTATTGATGATTTGTTTGGCACCACTACGCACCGGGGTAATTTTTCTGTGGATGATATGGATGAGGTTGTGTCTTTTCTGTCGGGAGGGATGGTCCATTCATGGTTTGAGCAATTACCAAGTACTAGGCTCTCGTCCTTGTATTCTATTATGCAAAGGTGGCTCTTTGCAACTGGGTCCCTTCCAGGAACACTACAGTTGTTACTCGACCTCAGGCCCAGTTTTTGTTCAAGCTTGGGAAGGGAGTTAAGTTTAGTTTTGGACACCATGTTTTTGATATTGTGACTAAATTTGCCACATCAAGGTCCGCTGCCTCGTTGTGTTTTCCTTCTCTTATTTTCAGCCTGTTGAAGAGCCAAGGTCTGACGCTTCACCCAGATGATGTGCTCACTGGTGATGCGGATTGGTTCGCTTTTCGAGGCCAACACACCACTGGTGCAAGGGTGCTCGATTTGCCTTGGCAGGCTCCTGCTCCTGCCGATGTTGCTAGTGATGTTGAGAAAGATGATCCCAACATGGTTCGCATTTCTGCGCAGCTCCTGCGTGCGCATGTTGCTTCCATAGATTTGCAGATTCCTAAGCTGCAGGCACTTCGTTGCTCGTTGTTGGAGGCCCTGTCCCTTTCTGGTCAAAAAGGGGGAGAGGATGACGCGAACATAGGGGGAGATAATGTTGCTAGAGACGATGAGGAGAATGAGGATGTTGCTGATGTTGCCGGAACTGAGAATGCTGCTGATGATGCTGAAGATGCTGTTACCGCCGAAGCCTTGGTGAGCCTTGCTCAAGAGAAGAGGCGTAAGCAAATACGGGCGCGCAACAAGCTTTGAAGAAAATGATGAAATTGAGGGAGAAGAAGAAGAGGAAGAAGAGTGGTGAAGGAACTTCGACATCTCCTTGACGGTCGAAGAGGATTCGAAGTCATTAAGTTCCTTTACTCTGTTTGTTTTGAGAAAACTGTTTTGTTTGAACAATGTTGGTTTGTAATGTTGGTTTGCRTGTTAACAACATTGAGTTTTCTATCTTAGGGGGAGTTAGTTTTTCATTTGTGTTTGCGTCTTAGTGTTTTGTCCAGAAAGGCAAAAGGGGGAGATTGTTGAGGAATTTATTCTTGGCAATAATTCCTATTTTGTTATTTGCCTTTCTTGGGCACAAAATATGTTAGGAAACTAGATATAGGTCAATATCATGTTTCCTAGTTTATGCACAAGACTTTAATTATTTCTAGATTGTATTTAGGATTTGTTTTTAGGATTTTACCAAGTTTAGGATTCTTAGCTGTCTATTTAAGATATAAGTATTCCTACACTTGGTTCACGGTTTTTATAGAGTCTAGACGCACAGATTTTCTCGAGGATGCAAGACGCAAGAAGACGCACAAGAAAGGAAGAAGAACACGAAGAAGAAAACTACTTGGAGCCAACGTTTGTGAGTTAGAAGATCTTATAAGTTGCGTGACCAACCGAAGAGATCTTGCCATTCCGGCAACAAGTATTTAGTATCAAGTTTCTTGATATTTAGTTTTCATATATTACTTTATATTGTGTATTGAACTTGAAGTGAAAGTAATATAGTTTTCGGGTTTGTACACCCAAGTTCACAAGTATTTACTTGTGAACTGAATTTGTTTAATCGTGTTCTCTATTTTAAATTTACGCTGCATTACTTTACGTTATTTTAGTCGATGTTGTTAACAAGTGCTGTTAACATTGATTAACAACATCGTAAATCTGATCCTTATTTTTAAAACCATAGACCTTCTAATTGAACAAGTATATTTCAAGGGCATGCCCGACCGTTGTACTTGCCACATAAGCAGGGATTGTTTAATACACTCCTGCATCACAATATTGTACATGACAAAATTACTATGACACTTAACTAAAAATTGAATTACTATATATATGTATGTATTGTTAAGAATACAATCGCAAATGATCTCAAACCAAATCAACCGTAATCAATCCTTCCTTGATTATAGGAATCATAGTCAATATATTCCTATTCCTAAACTTACATCTAACAACTAATGTAAATTGATTTAGCACCTTAATTCTGGCTCTTAACTTAGGTAAATATAATTGTAAATCCTAGTATAAATAGATGCTTGTAACTTCATTACATACACAGAAATAAAAACAATTCATTTCTTATTCTTTCATGGTATAAGAGCGCTACCGATCATTCTCATCATTCTCCTTGATCATGGTAAACAACGCCTTCAATATCCCAAATCTCCATGAACCTACATCTCCCATCATCTTTGTTAATTTATCCCAATGCAAAACACTCAACTCCGTAAACTATCCTCAATGGACCTCCCAAATCAAATCGTTCCTTCAAGGACTCGATCTTTTTTCATACCCCGACGGCTCTAAAGCATGCCCATCCGCTACCTCTTCGACCACACCTCCAGTCGACAACCCAGCCTACAAAACCTGGTGTCGCCAAGACCAACTCCTCCTTGGTGCACTCATCGGCTCTATCGATGACTCCATCGCTCCTCTCGTCACACAAGCCTCATTCTCTCATGAGGTTTGGACCATTCTTTCCACCACGTACGCAAACCCGTCTCGTGGCCACATCCTACAACTCAAAAACAGTCTTGAATCCATCACTAAAACTCCCAATCAAACCGTTACAGAATACATGCACTCCATCAAAAAATGCACCTTAGAACTTGCCAACTTAGGAAAACCCATGGATCCCGAAGACATCACTGCAAAGGTCATCCGTGGTCTCGACCCAAACCAATACCGATCCATCATAGACACAGTCGAAGCTCGGAATACCCCAATCTCCTTTGATGCCCTACACGAGAAACTAATTCACCACGAACTCAAAAACAGCCCTGCCTCCTCTGCCTCGTCCTTTCCAGCCTCCGTCTATGCTGCTCACCATCGCCCAAACTCCTCTCGTCCTAACTACTATAACAACGCTGCACCTCTCCTTCCCACTCCACCGGAAACATGTTAGTACTGCAACTACAAAGGTCACGTCTTTTCTCAGTGTCGTAACTTCAAGAAAAATCATCCCAATCTCACCATCATTCCATTCAATCGCAAACCGCGTCCACCCTACAACCGACCTCAGGTCCACACCATCACGGCCTCCTCCACCAATCCCTCTTCCTGGCTCGTTGATAGTGGGGCTACTCACCACATCACCAACGACCTTTCCACTTTATCTCTTCACAGACCCTATGACGGTAATGATGAAGTTATGATTGGCGATGGCTCTTCTCTTCCGATTGCTAACATAGGTTCCTTTCATATCTCTC
The DNA here is from genome assembly GCA_014905375.1 of Phtheirospermum japonicum. Classification (NCBI taxonomy): domain Eukaryota; kingdom Viridiplantae; phylum Streptophyta; class Magnoliopsida; order Lamiales; family Orobanchaceae; genus Phtheirospermum; species Phtheirospermum japonicum. The sequence continues at coordinate 1,366,094 of BMAC01000003.1, read as the reverse complement.
AATGCTCCTCTTCTCCTCTTTATTTTCGAAATGTATTACATGTCCCATTAATTTCCAGAAACATACTCTCCGTCTCTCAATTCTGTCTTGATAACAATGCTATAATCGAGTTCTCACACTCTACCTTTCTCTTTAAGGACATCGCGACGGGCCGCATTCTACTCCACGGGACTATTGATCATGGAGTTTACTCGTGGTTACCATCGTCTTCCCAAGCTCACACGACTCATAAAACATCCACCATGCTTTGGCACCATCGCTTAGGCCATCCCGCACCCAATATTTCTTCCCTTCTTAAACGTCAATTTTCTTTATCAATTTCATCCAATTTCGATTTTTGTAATTCATGCAAAATTAATAAGTGTCACAAACTCCCCTTTGCTGCCTCCTCTCTCACGTCTAATGCACCGCTTGATTTGATTTTCTCGGATGTATTGTCCTCTCCTATCGTATCACATGATAATTACAAGTATTATGTTATCTTCATCGATCACTTTACTAAGTATACATGGATCTATCCCCTCAAACTCAAATCCGACACCAACGCCGCCTTCAAACGTTTTAAATCCCTCGTTGAAAACTTTTTTAAACACCCTATCTTACAATTCTTCTCCGACAACGGTGGCGAGTACTTAAAAATGACACCATCCCTACTTCAAGATGGTATTTCTCACCTCACATCCCCTCCTCATACACCGGAACACAATGGTTATGCTGAAC
>BMAC01000003.1:1318533-1348596 GCA_014905375.1 Phtheirospermum japonicum | reverse complement strand
AAAGAAACAATTTGAAAAGGAAATCTTTCTATGATATTCTGTGTATTATATAATTATTTTACGGGCCAATTTGTTATAAACATATAAAATTCATAAATTATATTCTAATAAATGATGGATAATTGTAGCAAAATCCTCCTAATCTATGTGTCCTCTTCATATATTTCGTTTGGTAAATAAAAAATTTTGGTGCTTCGTTTGCTTATGTGTCATCCGAGCCTAATATTTACATAAATTAATATTTCTCTTTTTATTTGTATCTAACCTAATTAAATTCTTTTATTATATTTTTCTTTATTCAATACTTTCCTTTTATTCTCTTAATTTAAAAATATAAATAAGTCATATATAATTAGTAAATAAGATCTATATTAGTTATTTTAATTAAAAGACAAAACACATATGAAGTAACTTTAATTAAAAATTTTTTTTTATGAAAATAATTAAATAAATTTTATTAATAATAGAATTTAAAATAATTTTTTTTTGGAGTCTCAAATATTCTATATATGTAAAATATGAACTATTTAAAATAATTTTGGTATGTAAATAAATATTAATAATGTATTCAATCTAAACATAAAAATACTAAATTATATACTAATAATTAATAAAATTGATTAAACACCAGTACAATGCGACACAGATTGATAGTATGATGGCTTTTGAATATATCAAAGTATTTAACTAATAATTATTAACGAACTTATTCTAAATATTAATATATAAAATGATTTAATAATAATAATTAATAAAATTGATATTCGACACGGGGTTTAGAATGTGACACGTTTTAAATTCTTATAAGTATGTAACTAAGATTATTAATGAACTTAATTTGAACATGTACTTATCACAAATGCATTTTATATTTATCTTTTGATAAGTCTCGTGTAATACACGGGTGTTAAACAAGTGTATATTAATGGCAAAATTCTTCTAATCTATGTGTCTTCTTCGTATGCTTTGCTTGGATAATAAAAAAAATTTGGTACTTCGGTTGCTTATGTGTCATCTGAGCCTAATATATACCTAATTTAATATTTTTATTTTTATTGTATCGTGCCTAATTTAATTTTTTTGATTATATTTAGCCTAATTTAATAGTTTTCTTTTATTATATTTTGTCTAATTTAATAATTTTCTTTTATACTCCTAATATAAAAATATAAATAAGTCATATATAGTTAGTAAGAAAAAATCTAAATTAATTATTTTAATTAAAAGATAAATTACATATGAAATAATTCTAATTACAAAAAAAATTATTTATGAAAATAATTAAATAAATTTTATTTATAATAAAAGTTGAAATAATCTATTTTTTAAAATTATAAAATTCTGTATAGGTAAATTATGGTATATTTGCAATAATTGAAGTATGTAACTAAATATTAGTAATGAACTCAATCTAAATATAAAAAATAAAATTATATAATAATAAATTATTAATATTTATTAGAAAATGACACAATGCGAGAAGGCTTTGAGAGTATGACACCTTTTTGAATTCTTTCAAAGTATTAACTATAATTATTAACAAAATTAATCTAAACATAAAAATATAAAATGAGTTAATAATAATTAATTAATATAGATTAGAGACGGGTTGAAAATGTGAACATATTTTGAATTTTTATAAGTATGTAAATATAATTATTAACGAATTTAATCTAAATATTAAAATATAATATTAATTAATAATTATAATAATTAATAAATTGAACAGGACACGGGTTTGAGAACACATTCCTTTTAATTTTTTATTTTAAATTTAAAACTTTGGTAATTTTTTACAAACACACACACACACACACACACACACATACACACACACACACACCCACACACACATATATATATATATATATATATATATATATATAATATATATATATATATATATATATATATATATATATATATATATATATATTATATAGTATATAGGTTTGGGTTCAAATGAGAACCCCGTCATTATATGTGAACCTAGGGACTCATCTTGACCATTAGATTGGATAATCTTGATGGTTGAGATCATGACATGTCAGCATGGTAATAATGTAAAAAAAATGCATTAATTAATTAAAAATGGTATTTTGGACATATATCAACGTTTACAAAGAGCACTACATTGTTCTTTGGAAAGCACAATAGATTAAGAAGAAAAAACACTACGATTGTATACAAAAAAGCATCGCAAATTTCGTCTATAAACTGCAAATTCAAAAATTTGAAATGAAACTCAAATCTTCAACAAACCATAACTTTTTCAAATTTTATTCGTTTTGAATGAAATATATATCAAATTAATCACATTCTCAAGATCTACAATTTAAGATACATATTGCCATGTTTTTAAAATGTAAAAATATATATATATATATAATTAAATTAAAAAAACTGGACTGATTTTAGCACTACAGTACTGTGTAAATATATATATTCCGTGTAATACACGGGTGTTAAACTAGTAATGCTATATTTATCAAAGATTTGTAGATTATACTAGAATATTTTTTAAAATTCTCTCAAAAAAATCCCAAATCCAAAATAAAAAACTTTGGAACAAAATTATCCTCTCATACATTCTTCTTCTTTTTTGTTGAGGAATTTATTCTTGACAATAATTCTTTTTTTTGTTATTTGCCTTTCTTGGGCACAAAATAAGTTAGGAAACTAGATTTAGGAGTATTTTATATTTCCTAGTTTATGTTTAAGACTTTTTTAGTTTCCTAAATTGTGTTTAGGATTTGTTTTGTCTTGTTTACCAAGTTTAGGATTCTAGGATAGTCTATTTAAGACATGAGAATCCTAAAGCTTCTCACGACCTTTACGCACGGGAATTTAAGAGAGGACGCACGACGCAAAGCAAGACACGAGCAAGACGAAGAATACGAAGATTACTTGGAGCCATTGATCGAGATCGACAAATTATTCGAAGTTGCGTGACCAACGGAGAAGAGCTTGTTCAACCTAGGCGAAAATTATTAGTATAATGTGTTTTGATACTTTAGTTTTCATATATTACTTAATATTTTTGTATTGATCAAAAAACAAGAAAGTAATATAGTTTTCGGGTTTGTACACCCAAGTTCACAAGTACTTTTACTTGTAAACTGAATTTGTTATCTCGTGTTCTTAAGTGTTTATTTTCGCTGCATAATTTTTATTTTACTGTGGTCGATGTTGATAGTCAGTGTTGTTTAACAATGATAACATCGTAAATCTGAGACTTATTTTTAAAACCATGGACCTTCAAATTTTACAATTGGCATCTAGAGCGGGTTACTTAACCTTTTAAGTACTGATTCTTATTTTTTAGGTGCTATGGATGCTCAAGGCAACCCAAGGCTACCGATCCTCAATGGGGAGAATTTTTCTCTCTAGAAACAAAGGATGCGTTGGCACTTAAAGATCATTGACTAAAGTGTTTGGAAGACTGTCCTCCTTGGATGGGAAAAGCCACGTTTTACTGATGGTGAAGGCGAAATCTTTTCCAAAAAGGAAGTAGATTGGACTCCTGAGGAAGCAGCTGCTGCAAACTTGAATTCCAAATGCATCAATACCTTGTGTAGCTATATAGATGCAAGTTACTACCGAGTCATCAAGAATTACGAGTTAGCAAAGGATTCATGGGACGCACTCCAAAGTGTGTGTGTAGGAACAACGAGCGTGAAGAAATCAAGGTTGAGAATGTTGATGTCCACTTTCGAAGCAATGAGAATGGATGAGAAGGATTCGATCATGGACTATGCAATGAGATTATCAGACATCACGAACGAGTGCAGAGAGTTTGGTGAAGCAATAACAAACTCTCGTCTTGTAGGAAAATTGCTGAGATCTATTACGAAGAAATACAATATGAAGGTGGTTGCCATAGAAGAATCTAAAGATGTTGATAACATTGAGTTCAACATCTTAGTTGGAAACCTTAAGCAGTATGAGATGGAACACCTTGGTTCCAACTCAAAAGAGAAGAACGTTGCATTTTCCTCCGATACTAATCCAGACAACGATGAAGATAAAGAGGGGTTTGACTTCAATAGAATTCTGAAAAAGATGGAATCCACTACGCTTTGTGAAGACGAATTGTCGTTTGTTACCCAATGTTTCAACAATTTCTTAAAGAAGAAGAATAGCCTTGGAGGTTCAAATACGAAGACCAGGCCACAGGTGTCCACGCCAAAATTCATTGGACGTGCTCTTCCCAGATCTCAGTCCACATCTTCAATTCCAAATGCATCTAACCCAACGAGACCACTCAGTGAGGTGCAGTGTCATGAATGTAAAGGCTGGGGACACTAAAAAAATGAATGTCCTAACAATCTTAGGAAGAAAAGCATGGTTGCTACTGATTTCATTGAGGATGTCAATGATTTCAAGACAACTGAACCTGTTCCATCCTTATTTACCCATGTTATTTGGGACGACGACGTCCATGTTGATATCCTTGAAACCAACATCGTATGCTTAAATATTGAAACCCCTGATTATCATAAGGAGTACGAGCTGCTGAGTGTTGAGCACCAGCAACTGTTTGTCAGTTGGGGAATATAGGTAGTCAAGGTCAAGGATCTCATGAAAGAAGTATAAAAATTAACCAAAGAAAAGGCTGATCAGACTGATATAATTGTTCGATTGGAAACATCGCTCACCAAGAAGGATGCTGAGCTAGAGAAGGTGAGAACCGAGATGACGAAGATCCAAGGAACCATATCAAATATGAACAAAGGTAAGGCGAAGTTTGATGAAATCTTAGAGATGAGCTTCCCAAAAACCTCGAAGCATGGAATTGGATTTAAGTCGATTCAGCCGTCACATTCCTAAGGTCAAGAGCAGAAATCACCCAAGATGCACAAGAAGAGAAGAAGACAGTTCATGTGCCATCATTGTGGCGAGCCCGGACACATTCGACCTTTTTGCTGGAAGATCATAGGCGAGAGAAGGATATTTCAGAGAATTAATGCGGCTGCTAAATCCAATGTTGGTTTCCGTCATACCAACATCAATACCAACACCAGATTCAAACAAGTATGGGTCAAGAAAAATAACGTCTAGTGTAATATGATCCATACCTCCCTGAAGTCTCACGTCCCTAGAGCCTGATATTTCGATATTGGCTGCTCGAAGCATATGACCGGGTCAGAGGAGCTTCTTTCCAACATTGTCAGATTTCGTGGTAGCAAGGTAAAGTATGGTGGAGGCGCAAATGACCAAATTTTTGGTCAAGGAACTCTCTATGTTCTCGGTGTTGTAACCCTTGAAAATGTGTTGCTGGTAGAAGGACTGACTGCAAATTTGATCAGCATAAGTCAACTGTGCAACGGAGGCTTTAGTGTCAAATTCAACAGTGAGAAGTGCGAAGTCTATGAGGAGAATGGTTCATGTATCCTTATTGGACAGCGGACTTCAGATAATTGTTATCAAATCAACTGTGATGCTTTTTGCATGTTATCACAACTAAGTGATGCTGAGGTGTGGCATTAAAAACTAGGGCATGTCAACTACAAGATGATGGATAGGCTGGCCAAAGAAGAAGCAGTGACTGGGGTTCCTAAGATAAACACCAAGATCATTCCTGTATGCGAGGCATGCCAAAAAGTAAAGCAGGTCAGAGTACAACATCCAGTCCAGCAAAGTCTCACCACATCCTCTTGCTTTAAACTCCTTCATATTGATCTCATGGGTCCACTTGAGGTCGAGAGCCTTAGTGGTAAGAGGTATGTTTTAGTTATTGACGATGATTTTTCTAGGTTTACTTGGGTAGAATTTCTAAAAGAAAAATCTGAAACTTTTGAGGCTTTCAAGAAACTTGCAAAGAAGTTGTGTGTAAGGTTTAATGTGAACATTGCTAGAATTAGAACTTATCACGGAAAATAATTTGAAAATGCATCTTTTTCTAAGTTCTGCACTTCGAAGGGTATAAGCCATGAATTTCCCTCACCTATTACCCTTCAACAAAATGGCATAGCTGAACGTAAGAATAAAACTCTTGCTGAGATGACTAGAACTATGCTCATTTCTAATGGCATTGCAAAACGTTTTTGGGCTGAAGTAATGAACACTGCATGTCATATTACAAATAGGGGTTATTTTAGACCAGGGTCATATGCTTCTCCCTATGAGTTGTTGATGGGTAAGAAACCGAACTTGAGCTATTTTCATGTTTTTGGATGTATTTGTTATGTTCTCAATGACAGAAATCATCTAGCTAAACTAGACTCAAAAAGTGATAAGTGCATTTTTATGGGTTATTCCCAAAACAGTCATGCATATAGGTTGTTTAACCTTAGAACTAGAAGCATGTTTGAGTCATTTAATGTCAAGTTCGACGATCTAACGAGTGCAGTCAAACCTACCGAGGATAATGATCTGGTTTATGATCAAAATCCTCAAGAAAATATCACTCCTCCTTCAGATGATAGTGCAGGTATTGAGAACAGAGATGCAGGTGCTGAACTCAGAGATTTGAGTGATGTTGGTACCAATGTTGATACTGGGATACCAACATAAGAACCAACATCAAGACAAGTTGCAGAATCAAATTCTGATTCAGAGGACGAAGATCCAGCTGATCCCATTGATCTTCATCAGAGAGATATCCCATCCAGGATTCAGAAAAACCACCCCGTGGGCCAAATTATCGGTGATTTAGACGAAAGGAGTACAAGACAGAGACAGATTAATTTCAAGGAGATGGTCAGGTACGTGTGTCTGTCTACAAATTGTTCGAAGATTCATGAATCCTTGTACCTTTCTAAAATAGAGCCCAAGCGAGTGGAGGATGCGCTCAAGGATGAGTTCTGGATTCGGGCAATGCAAGAAGAGCTGGACCAGTTCGCCAAACACGACGTTTGGGATTTAGTGCCGCGACCAGAAAATTCCCATGTGACGGGAACAAAGTGGATATTCAAGAACAAGAGCAATGAGGCTGACAACATTGTGAAGAATAAAGCTCGACTGGTTGCGCAAGGGTATACTCAAATTGAAGGAATCGATTTTGATGAAACTTTTGCCCCTGTTGCCCACATTGAGTCGGTAAGGCTTTTGCTTTCTGTTGCTTGTTATATGAAAATTTCATTGCATCAAATGGACATTAAGAACGCTTTTTTAAATGGAGTCTTAAGTGAAGAAGTTTATGTTCAGCAGCCTAAAGGATTTGTGGATCCTCAAAAACCAAATTTTATTTTAAAACTGAAAAAGGCTCCTTATGGTTTAAAACAAGCTCCAAGAGCTTGGTATGAAAGGCTAACTCAACATTTGCTTTATTTGAACTTTAGACGAGGAGAAGTTGATAAAACCTTGTTCCTTCCTAAATCCAATAAGCACATCTTAATCGTCCAAATTTATGTGGATGATATTAGTTTTGGATCCACTAACGAGTAGATGGTCAAGGAGTTTGTTACTCGGATGTCCGATACATTCGAGATGAGCATGGGAGGTAACCTTTCATATTTTCTTGGTTTACAAATCAAACAGCTTGATGACGGTATTTTCCTTTCCCAGGCTAAATATGCTAAGAACTTAGTTAAAAAGTTTGGTTTAGAAAGTGAAACTCACAAGAAAATTCCACTGGGAAAAACTGTGAAGCTGTCGAGAGACGATGTTGGTAAGGGTGTTGATAACACCATGTATATAAGTATGATAGGGAGTTTGTTGTATTTGACAGCAAGTAGACCAGATATTATGTATAGTGTGTGCTTATGTGCTAGATATCAATCTAATCCAAAAGAGTCACACTTAAAAGTAGGTAAAAGAATAATAAGGTATATTGCTGGTATAACTGAACTAGGTGTGTGGTACACAAAAGATACTGGTACTGAACTTGTAGGGTACACTGATTCGGATTGGGCTGGATATGTGGTAGATAGAAAGAGTACTACTGGGGAGTGTTTTTTTCTAGGTAACAATTTAATCTCTTGGTACAGCAAGAAGCAAAATTGTAGTTCTCTTTCTACAGCTGAAGCCGAGTACATTGCAGCTGTGCGTGCACACAATTACTGTGGATGAACCAGATGATAGAGAACTACGGTCTGCACAGTAGTATCTTGACCGTGTTGTGTGACAATTCGAGTGCCATTGACATCTCCAAAAATCCAGTCCAGCATTCTCGAATCAAACACATTGACATAAGGTACCACTTTATTCGAGACCTAGTTGAGAGGAAGATTATTAGCCTTGAGCATATTGGAACAGATAATCAGCTTGCTGACATCTTCACTAAGGCATTAGATTTCGAGACCTTCTCGCGTTTGAGAAGAGATCTCGGTATGTGCATTGTTGGAACCAATGTTGGTTTGTGATGTTGTGACACCCAATATCAACATCAGTCACAACATCTGTATACTTTTACATGCATTTTTATCTTTCTTTTCATACATAATCTTAATGCATTGAGTTTGATTGAAAGTGCGATAAGGTCTTGTGTTGCAATAAAAGTGATGGAAAAAAGAACCAACCTCTTTAATTAGGTGATTGTGGGATTTACCCGTAGAAACTGGTTTTCTCCCAAGTCCAAAAACAAGAGGTTTTTAACAGCAATTGCTGAAGATTAAAAGATTCAAATCCCTCCAAGGATGAAGAAAATATGGATACAAAAGGATCCAATCTTTAAATATCACCTTCTTGAGAGATCTTGACGTAGTCATTAACTTGGGTTAAGGGGTAAGTTTCCATTGACTTCACCTAAGGCAATGTTGGTTTATAATGTTGTCAGTAGTAAAAAGCAACATTGAATCAAGTCACTGAAATCATAATGTGATTTTATATACTTTTAGGTCATGAATTTTAGGCATTCCGTAGGACACTCATACTTTGTGAAGATGCCATCTTGCTGTGCGTACTGTTGCTTGTGTTCTTGTCTTTCGTGAAATCTCTTAATTTTGTTTTGAATTGAGCTAACTAAGTGTCTCAGTGGATTTAAGATCGGATGGCTGGACAGGTAATGACGAGGTGAATTTGGTGAGTGAAAATTAACATTGTACAAGATTGGTACTACTGGGCTGATGGTTCATTAAATATTTTCGGCCGATTTTGTAACTTGAGTTGTGCAATTTTTTTTTTTTAAAAAGGGAGATGATGGGTGTAGTGGATGTGATCTGTTGCCTTAATTAAGGGGTGGTGATGTTATTTTAGAAGGAAATAGAAATCGAATTTTTAGGCCCAAAAATCCACTGGGGGTAAATTTAGGGTTGTTTCTTTTTATTTCCTATTTTTCTCTCTCCTTCAACGGTCTTTTTTTGAACGGATAAATACCTGAATCTTTTTTNGCCCTCACAACACCCTTATCTCTTCTTCGATTTTGGTTTGTGTATTTCTATGTGATTTTCAGGATGACAGACCAATCCTGACCATCAAAGGTTCTTGAACTGCCTGCCGGCGTACGCCATTCCGGCGAATAGGGTCCCGCGCCCATTCCTAAGGTTGGTGGCCTGGACATACGAGAAGAAATTGGTGGTGGTTCCTTTCCATCCCACCACCGGTATCAACATCACCACCACCGTCGTCGGCGCATGCTTCTCAAGTTGTTGTTCCAATTCCGCCGCCGATTGACGGCACGCCTTTAGCGCAAGTGATCCCAGGACAGCCCGAGAACAAAATTGATGTTGATGATCTCCCCCAATTTGGCATTTGTTGCTGAAACTTTTGGGTGCGTGGGGAATTCTACTTTGAAAAGGTCGAGGCGCCTGCACAATATTCCACCCGGTGTTGTGTCGCCCGCAGTACCGAAGAGAAAGGCGGGCCGCAATGTGCCGATTGAGCATATGAATCTCACGGAGGATGTCACTGTGATGTCCGACCCTGATGATGAAGATTTTATTCCCGCTGCTCCGGTTGAAGGGTTCGAGCCGCCGCTTTCTTCTGCCCCGAGTCTGCCGGAAAAGAGGTTTACTCGCCGGAAACAGTTTGTGAGGAAGGCCGACAGGAGACCTAGCCCGGCGAAAGTCAAGGTTTCTCCTGGCTCTACTGCGACAGAATATTCATCCCCTCCCTACACTATTTTGGATTTTATCACCGGCGAAGTCACCAGCTCCGCCAAACTGCCTACCGATGTTCCTCCTTCGTCTCCGGTTCATGAGGATCAACCTGCGTTTGATCCAGATTTATTTGAGCATTCCCCTGATTCCTCCTTGGATGTACCACTTAGAGATTTTCTTAATGCTTGTAGGAAGGACAAGAAGAAAAAGAAAGTTGCTGAGGAGGTCGATGTTGCTCCCCATGTTGGTTCCTCTATACCAACATCACATCATTCACCGTCTGTTTCATCCTCCAGCGCTGCCTCTATTCCAACTGGTTCTCGTGCACCTACGCCGATTTCTTCCGACGCCTGTGCTCACTCCCAGTCCTCCAAAGACACTCCTACTCTGGTCCTTGATCTTGAGGACATGGAACCTTTTTGGGAGAAGTTTATGACTGCTGAAGCTGCCGAGTTATTTGATGAGTACCGGACCCGCCACATGATTGCAGAGCGCCGTGTCCCTGTTGAGTTGTTTGAGAGGCACAATTTGATTGCCTACTTCCAGCACAAAGGTATGTATTCCATAGTCTCCAATGCCATGCCATTTGTCCGGGATGTTGTGGTTGAGTTTTATGCAAATTTGTTGCCATCTGTTATCGATTCAAACTCTTTGAACTATGGCAAAGTGTTTGTGCGTGGTAGAGTGTTTAGTTTCACCCATGATTTAATTGATGAATTGTTTGGCAATGAGCCATATCGAGGTGATTCTACTGTGGATAAGATGGATGAGGTTATTTCTTTTTTGTCAGGTGGTATAGTGCTTACATGGTTTGAACAGTTGCCGAGCACTAGGCTCTCTTCTCTCTACTCTATCTTGCACAAGGTGGCCATTTACAATTGGGTTTCCTCCAAGAATACTACATGTGTCACTCAGCCTCAGGCCCAGTTTTTGTACTGGCTTGGACGGGGAATCAAGTACAGTTTCGGGCAGCATGTTTTTGATATTGTTTAAAGGTTTGCTACCATCAGGTCAACTGCGTCGTTGTGCTTTCCCTCTTTAATTTTTAGCCTGCTTGAGAATCAGGGCTTGGAGCTTCGTCCCAATGATGTGCTCACGGGTGAAGCAGATTGGTTTACTTTGAGAGGCCAGCATACTAAAGGTGCTAGAGTTATTGATTTGCCGTGGCAAGCCCCATTTCGGGCTGATGTTTCTAGTGATGTTGGGAGGGACGTTCCCAACATGGTCCAAATTTTTGCGCAGGTCCTCCGTGCACATGTGACTTTTATTTACTTGAAGGCTCTTCGTAGCTCTCTCTTGAAGGCCCTTTCGCTTTCTGGTCAAAAAGAGGGAGAAGATGAAGATGCTAATGGGGGAGAAGATGTTGACATGGCTAATGAAGCTGTTGATGAAGATGCTGCTAGAGATGATGCTGATGGAGAAGATGTTGTTGCTGCCGAAGTCTTGGCCAGTCTTGCTCAGGAAAAGAGAAGGAAGCGAATTCGCTCTCGCAATAAGGCTTTGAGGAAAATGAAGAAGATGCAGAAGAAGAAGAGGAAGGATAGGGGTTAAGGAACTTCGACATCCCCTCGTTGTTCGAAGAGGGTTCGAAGTCAATAAGTTCCTTTATTCTATTTTTGTTGTGTTGATTGATATTTTGAACAATGTTGGTTTGAATTTTTAACAACATTGGATGTTTTGTTTAGGGGGAGTTTTATAACTTAGGGGGAGTTAGAATTTTTATTTTCATTTGTGGTTGCGTCGTAGTGTTTTGTTCGGAAAGGCAAAAGGGGGAGATTGTTGAGGAATTTATTCTTGGCAATAGTTCCTTTTTTTGTTATTTGCCTTTCTTGGGCACAAAATAAGTTAGGAAACTAGATTTAGGAGTATTTTATTTTTCCTAGTTTATGTTTAAAACTTTATCATGTGTTTTGATACTTTAGTTTTCATATATTACTTAATATTTTTGTATTGATCGAAAAACAAGAAAGTAATATAGTTTTCGGGTTTGTACACCCAAGTTCACAAGTACTTTTACTTGTGAACTGAATTTGTTATCTCGTGTTCTTAAGTGTTTATTTCCGCTGCATAATTTTTATTTTACTCTGGTCGATGTTGATAGTCAGTGTTGTTTAACATTGATAACAACATCGTAAATTTGAGACTTATTTTTAAAATCATAGACCTTCAAATTTTATATTTTTTACTCTCTCTCTTTCTTCCTAAGTATCTCGCACACATCCCCTCTCTCGCTCTATGGTTTTTTTACATTTTTATTAGAGATTTGACCAAAATTAAAGGATTGGCTGGCCATTAATTGGTTTGTTTTGTAAATAAAATTTTGAATTACCTTATGGTCTAAAAATCAAATTTTGAAAAAGTTAGAAATATGAGTTTTTTAAAAATAGAAATTTGATATTTGCTTAAAATGATAATTTTATCCTTTCAATATCTTTCCTATATATTAATCCAAAATCCTCATATCCTATGTATATGCTTACAATGCTTCGTTAGCTTTGGAAGAAATTATGGTGCTTGGATATCATCTGAGCCTAATATTTACCTAATTTATTATTTTTCTTTTATTATAATTACCTAATATAATATTACTTTAATATTATATTTTGCCTAATTCAATAATTTCCTTTTATTACATGTTATCTAACTTAACATTTTTTGCCTAATTCAATATCTTACATTTATTCTTCTAATATAAAATTATTACAAAAAGGAAATTAAAAAAAATTAAACTTAAATCTCTTTATCAAATCCTAATACAATGAATTTAATATAACATTAAAAATATATATGAAAATTTATTGTTACCGAAAAAAAAAAGAAAAAATAAAGGTAAATAAAAAATATAAAATAAGTAGTAGTAATAATAAATTATTACACCTAGAAAAGTAATATTAAGTATATTCTAAATTTTTATCTAATCCCAATATATGCATTGATACACATATTATATAGCTATACGAACAAATTAGTGTCTTACGCAAAAAAAAAAAAAATAATAATAATATTACATATACTACAAGTTAGATGTACGACGTTTTCAATAGAATTATCAGTGATTTATAAATTTAAAATTTTTATATACGACGTTTTCAATGGAATAATCAGTATTTTATAAATTTAAATTTTTTATATCACATATCCATACTTGCCACGCGGGTGTTGTATGTTTTTATTCTTTCAAACTCGATTTTCTACGGGTTTCCCCATCAAATTTAGGGTTTTATTCATATACTCTACAACTAATTTTGTGACTGATGGTAAGAAAAACTTGAAAAAATTTTATTGTAAAAACCAGTCTTACTGTAATTAGAACAAATAATATTCTGATTTATGTGTAATAATTATATATTGCGAAAAATATATTTATTTAAAATAGAACAAACAATAGTACAGAAAAACTATTCTAGAACAGTCAATCTAGAGCGCTTAAGAAAGAGACGTTCTAGAATATAAGCCGGTGACATTTTCGTAATAAAAGTATCATACACGAGAACGCCTTTTTTTTTAAAGATGTTCTGGTATATTAGATATCTAGAACAGCTCAATATACCAGTGGTGTTGTTGGTGCTTGCCGTCTTGATATCGCGTATGAACATTTTAAGGTGCTAGCTTGATCAGAATCTATATTTATTACTTGGTACATTCATTTGTAGTTATATATATATGCGCACACAAAAACTTGCTCCTAAATCATATATACCTTTGTTTCTAAAGCTGACTAATTTGAAATAATTGCTTGTATGTCTCATGTGCAATGCAGGAGAAGCCATACTTATTTCAGTTTGTTCTAAATGAAAGACAGGTTAGACATAGTCATTTTCTCATCCTCAAAATATTTATGAAACCTCCATAGCACATAAGTGATAGGTATTATTAATACCTTGCAATACCATTGAACACCGTAATATACCAATTTTTCAGGTCAAGGAAGCTAACAAACTTCTGAAAACCTTGCCCACGATGGGAAAAAGAAAGTGGAGGGTGTTCCTGTTTTCGGTGCTCAAAATTTAGATACTGCTATAGCAACAAAAGATGGCATCAAGTGGTGAGTTTTGTACCTTATATAGTTTTGATCGAGAACAGTCTGTTGTTTAACTTACCTTTTTTCCATGTCCACAATAAATGGACATATTAAAAAGCAATGACACACATGTTGTGAAGTTTTAGATTCAAAATTAAGTGGATGGGCAATGTAATATTAGCAGGTCTTTTTATATTTTTTTGGTATAAACTCTTTTATCAAGTTTACTTAGCCGAATCATAGATGACTTTGGATTTTTTATGTTGCCTTAGTAGAAATTGCTGACAAGTCTTGAATTAATACATATTTAATTCTATTCCAAATACCTTTACTGTGTTGTGTTCTTTGTCTGTGAAAATAGTAGAAATATTGTATTTTCCGTGCTTACATCTTTGTGAAAGGAGAATATTTCAATAAAAGACGTAAACAAATCTTTTTTTCTTAAGTTATAGCGCGTTGAAAGTTCAACTGTGCTATTTGCAATAATGAAGTTTCAATAGGACCACTGCCATTATGCTGCAGCTCTGTGTTAAAAGAGGCTACAGAATCGTAGGAAGTTTGAGCCAAGAAAACAAGTATTTATGATGATTTTCAGTTAATGATACTAATATTGGAAAAGATTATAAGATTTTTGGTACTTTCTAAATGAAGAGTCTGGGAAGTTTTGTACCGTTTTCCTGTCTTCAGATCAAAGCTTGTAACCCTTAGTTAAGAATCCTAATATTTGTGTGCCATACACTGCTGTTGATGAAGAGCTTGAAAATTACCAACTCGAGGGCTCATTTAAGATAAAATGCTAGATCATGCTTGTGCAGCTGGAATACATTTTCTTTTGGAAAAGTTGTACCCTTTTTTTTTTAAACATATATGAATCATGAATAGTTGGTTTGCATCCAGTGGTTTCACGTGTTGTCACTAAAAGGTTTTTTAACATATATGCATCATGAATAGTTGGTTTGCATCCAGTGGTTTCACGTGTTGTCACTAAAAGGTTTTTTAATTTGTTTTTGTTGTTGTCTTTGACATCAGTAAACCATTACTGAACCAAATAGAATTATCACAAGTATCTTTTTTTGAAATATCTAATGCTTTATGAATATTTATTTGGATATTTCCTCTTCTTTTTTAGTATGGGTTATTATAGACAAACTTAGTTAGTTAATTGCACCAAAAGCCTTAAGATGGTGATTTGTTTATAATTACTTTACTTAATGAAAGAGTTTGTAATGCAAAATAAAAGGACTTCTCTGATTTCTCTCCATACTTGAGCATCTTCATCGATCCACTTTCAAAAGCATTGTTTACATCATTTATATAATTTCTTGAATTGGATTCTTCTTGTGTTTCCTACATGCTTTTGGGATGGCCTGTTGTTTCTGTTTAATTTTCTACTACATTTTGTTGGAAGCTGTTTACATATCATTATGAGTGAATAATAATCACTTTATTGATCTTTGTTTATTTATATGGCTCTTTTTTCCCCCTTGCAATTCAGGTAAAAAAAACTGTCCAAATGACCTTGATGCCACCAAGAAATTGAAGGAATGTGAGAAAGCTGTGATGAAACTAAATATATTTGAGGAGGCTATATCTGTTTATCTATATGGCAATTAGTTGAGTTTTTTAAAAATAATCCCTTAATTATATTTAATGGTTGATTGTTAATTATTAGTTAATTGTTAATTTTTGGGTTTGACTTAATTTTAGACTTTTATTTGAGATTTTTTTTGTTAAATTTTATTTTTTTTGCAACTGTCATGATACTTCTTCTTTTTTAAGTTTTTTGAATTGTTGGGTTTAATTGTTAATTGTTAGTTAATTGTTAATTTTTGGTTGTGAATTAATTTTAGACTTTTTAGTTAACACACACACGTGTGTGTGTGTGTGTATATATATACTTAATTTTATTATTTTTGGTTTTTTATTTTAATTTTTTCCCAAAAAAATTGAGGCTCACGCGTCGAGGCACATTTCTCGCCTGAAGAATCCTTTTGGAAACAAAAAGCAGCTTTTTGGTGGCTAACTGATGGGGAGAGTAACACAAAAATTTTCCATTCCTTTGTTCAAAAAAAAAAAGGAGTAGGGCCAAAATACATTCCATTGTTGATAAAGGGATCCTTATTTCTGACATTGATGGTATTAAAAATTCTGGTGCCACTTTCTTCAAAAACATGTACTCTAATGATCATGTCTGTGGGAATTTTGATGTTATTGAAGGGATGGTTCCCAATACTTTTGATATCCATAAACTTTGTGATCATCCTTCTAAAAATGAAATAAAAGAAGCTGTGTTTGATATGGGGGCTGACAGTGTTGCTGGTCCTGATGGATATCCTGGCTTTTTTATCAAATATGTTGGGATATTATTCAAAATGATGTCATTGAGGCTGTTCTGGATTTCTTTGATGGGAATAAAATGCCACCTGGCTTCACTGCCACCACCATTATTTTTTTACCCAAAGTTCCCAACCCTACTGGCTGGAGTGAGTTTAGACTCATTAGACTTTGTAATTTTACCAACAAAATCATCTCCAAACTCCTTAACAACAGGCTCACCACACTTCTGCCCACTTTCATTGCTCCTAATCAAAGTGGTTTTGTCAAAGATAGATGGATAGGGGAAAGTCCTATGATAGGGTTCAATGGCCTTTTCTATATCAAATTCTGTACATTATGGAGTTCCTTGCTAGATGGATCAATTTTATTGCAAACTGTGTTGAAAATTGCAGCTTCTCTGTTCTTATTAATGGTGAACCTTCTCCTTTCTTCAAATAATCTAGAGGCCTTAGGCAAGGAGACCCCCTTTCCCCCACTTTATTTGTTCTTGCTGCTGATTTCCTTTCCAAGGGTTTAAACAATTTATTTTTTTACCATCCTAGCATGTACTATTATTGTGGGAAGAGTTCTGCTGTCACTCACCTCTCCTATGTAGATGACATTATTATCTTTACTAATGGGAGGGAAAAAGGTCTCAAATGGCTTATGGAATTTCTTGAATTATATTCTTCTGTCTCTGGACAAGCAATCAACCAGTCCAAAAGGACCTTTGTCATCAGCTCCAAATGTAAACCTAGAATTGTCTCCAAAATTCATGATATCACTGGTTTCAACCCCACTCATCTCCCCATCACCTATTTAGGTGCACCTCTTTTTAAAGGAAGGCTGAAAAAAGAGCTGTTCATTCCCTTAATTCAAAAGTTTCAAAATAAGGTGCTTGGATGGGCTAATAGACTGTTGTCCCATGGGGAAAGATTGCTTCTAATCAAGAGTGTGCTTGCCTCTCAAACTGTTCATCTTTTTCATGTTCTTAAACCTCCTGGAAATGTTGTCCACATTCTTGAACAAATTATGGCATCCTTTTTATGGGGTTCTTATGGTTCCAGAAAGACTACTCACTGGATCTCTTGGAATCAAGCTTGCAGACCTACCAATGAAGGAGACCTTGATTTAAGGAAACTCTCTGACTGTATCCAGGCATATTCTTTTAAATTATGGTGGAGGTTTAGAATGCAGAAATCTATATGGGCCATTTTTTTAAAAGAAAGATACTGTGGGGAAAATTCCCTGGCAATGTTCCTATTTCTGTTCATAACAGCAATGTATGGAAGAGAATTTGTAAAATCAGAGATTCAACACAAAATCAGATTTTCTGGATCCTTGGTGATGGGAATATCAATTTTTGGTTTGAACACTGGGTTGGAAATGGTTCCTTGGTTTCTAATATGCATGGTGATCATAAGAATCTTGAGGGTATAAATGTAAATATGTTCTGGAATAATGGTGCTTGGGATTTTCAGAAACTGTGTTCTGTTCTGCCAATTCAAACTGCTCATTTAGTTTGCTCTGTACCTATTGATATTGACAACATGGATAGAATGGTTTGGAAAGGATCATCTACAGGCTCTTTCACTACAACATCTGCCTGGTCTTGTGTGGTGGAACCCCATGTCAAACAGAAAATATATGACTTCTTTTGGAACAAATATATTACTCCCACAATATCTGTTTTTCTATGGAGATTGGTTCAAGAAAGGATTTATGTGGATTCAAAGTTGCAGCAAAGGGGAATTCACATGGCTTCAAGATGTTATTGTTGTTGTGACATTGCAGCTACTTTTACCCCATTAGTCATTTCAGCCTTTCAAACTGAAACTTCTGTACACATTTTCTTTGAGAGTGAAGTTAGCTTAAAAATCTGGGGTCATTTTGAAAAATTTTTTAAACTAAAATTGCCTTAATCAAAAAATGTGAGAATATTTTTAAATTTTTCGGCTAATTCATTTTCGCATTCTCCAACAACACATTTGAGTATTATTTTGCCTTGCCTTGTTTTTTGGTTCCTTTGGACTGCAAGAAATGATGCTAAATACAGGAACATTAATGTCAAAGCTAACAGAATTCTGGAAAAAAATTACAATTACCTATTCTGTTTAGCTAATCAGTTAGAAGGGGAGACTTGGAAAGGAGTTCGGCATTTGGTTGGTGTTTTTAAATTGCAGGTCTTAAGACCCAAAGTGCGGCCTACACCTCTTCTGGTCCGGTGGGACAAGCCAGCCACGGGTTCTATCAAGTTAAACACAGATGGCTCGGTCCAAGAAGGGATGGCTGGAGGTGGGGGAATTATTCGGGACTCAAAAGGAGAAGTGATTCAGGCATTTTCAATCTCATTTCAAGCCCAAAACAGTATTGAAGCTGAAGACCAAGCACTTGAATATGGGCTGCAGCTGTTAATGATGATTCCGGCCCAGTCCTACTGGCTTGAACTAGATGCGCAGGCCTTGCTTCATCTCATCCAAAATTCGGCCCGTCAGGGGCATTGGGCCTTGTAACAGACACTACTAAAAATTAAAAAATTTTGTGCAGCCCACTACACTAATGTTTCGCATATTTTTTGAGAGGGAAACAAACCGGCGGACTATCTTGCAAATTTAGGGTGCCGGGATCAAAAAGACTTTATCTATAATAATGAGAATTTACCAAAAATGTGTAAAAGCCTTTGTAGAATGGATCAACTTGGTTATCCATCTTTTAGAATTAAGTAAACTTTTAGCATCTTCCTAGGTTAGTATTTCATTTATCTAGATGTTAGGATCCGCTACGGGGTTCGGGCACTTATCCCCTCAAAAAGTACCCTTGTATCGTTTTTCCTTGTAACCTTGGACGTTCTTTAATACGTCTCTTTAATAAAGTCTCACCCCTCGGGTGTTTGGAAAAAAAAAAAGATAACTCTGTTTACTTTGAATTTCATCCTACTTCTTGCTATGTAAAGGACCAGGTTACACATCAAATTCTTCTATGAGGCTCTCTTAGTATGTGTTTTTACAAATTTGACATCCAGCTCGCCAACCCCTCCAGCTCGCCATCAACCCCATCTACCTCTTTCATGAGACAAAACCCTAGTATCTTCATCACTGAGTCCAGTGATTCGAATAAAGAAGCAGCTTTACAGTTGTGGCACCTTAGATTAGGGCATCCTGCCAATAATATATTACAAGAAGTTCTCAGAACCTGTAATCTTTCCATTTCTAATGTTAATAAATTTACCTTTTCTACTTGTTGTGCTTGCCTTCAGGGTAAAAGTCATAAACTACCCTTTTCTCCTTCAGGAACCGAATATACAAAACCCTTTGATCTTGTACATACAGATGTATGGGGTCCTGCTCCTGTCAAATCCTCGAATGGATTCTCCTATTATGTTTCCTTTATTGATCATTATACTCGATATACCAGGATCTATCTGCTAAAGCATAAATCTGATGTGCTCGCTGCCTTCACTCATCTGCAAAATCTTATCCTTACTGAGTTTAATTCTAAAATCAAATCGGTACAAAGTGATGGAGGGGGGGAATTTATAGCCCTTACAAACCTGTTTCACTCCTCAGGGATACACCACATAATCTCTTGTCTCTACACACCTCAACAAAATGGCCTTGCTGAAAGAAAACATCGCAACATTGTTGAAAAGGGTCTTTCTCTCCTCTCTCATTCGGATCTACATATCAAATACTGGGATGATGCCTTCACCACTGCTGTCTATCTCATAAATCGATTACCTTCTAAAATCACTCAGTACAAAAGTCCTCATCAGCTCCTCCTAAATCAAGTCCCCAACTACACTCATCTCAAACCCTTTGGGTGTCTCTGTTACCCTCATCTTAGACCGCTTAATAAACACAAGCTTCAGTTCAAGTCGCTTCCTAGTACATTTCTTGGTTACAGTGAACATTATAAGGGTTTCAAAGTCCTACTGCCAGATAACAAAGTTATAATCACCACACATGTGATCTTTGACGAGCTCAAATTTCCCTTCTCTAAAAATTCTGAACCTCACTCCCGCTCCAACATTCAACCATCAATTCTTGGTCCTCCACCTCTTATACCACAAGCGACCTTGCCACATGTGCCAGCGAGCTCCACACAACCACATGAAACCTCATCACAATCGCATGCGACCTCCACACAACCACATGCAGCCTCATCACAATCTCATGTTCAGCCCTCCATACTTGGTCCACCTCCTTCCATACAAGTACCCCATAATCCATTCCACGCGACCTCACCATCACCTCCAATGGTCCAATCTCCTAGTTCTCCCCATCAACCAATCCCACTATCCTCCAACCTATCTAGTCCATCTACTATTCATCTTACTGTTGAATTACCAATTATGGGCTCTTAGCATGCCTCTCCTTTTCCTCGTACCAGCCCTCTTGCAGGTACACACCATATGGTCACACGAGCTAAGGCAGGAATTTACAAGCCCAAGGTACTCAGTACTCAACTTCTCGATTTCCAGGAGCCCTCCTCCTATGTTGAGGCTTTAGCACATCCCAAATGGAAAGCAGCTATGAGTGAAGAGTGTGCCG
The DNA here is from genome assembly GCA_014905375.1 of Phtheirospermum japonicum. Taxonomy (NCBI): domain Eukaryota; kingdom Viridiplantae; phylum Streptophyta; class Magnoliopsida; order Lamiales; family Orobanchaceae; genus Phtheirospermum; species Phtheirospermum japonicum. The sequence continues at coordinate 1,327,729 of BMAC01000003.1, read as the reverse complement.
CTCTCCTTAAGAATCAGACATGGTCTCTCTCTGAGCTACCTCCGGGCAAGTCCTTGATCGGTTGCAAGTGGGTGTTCACACTAAAAACTCATGCTGATGGTTCTGTTGCTCGTTATAAAGCAAGATTGGTCGCCAAGGGATACATTCAGGTACCCGGTTTTGATTTTTCTGAAACTTTCAGCCCGGTTGTTAAAGCTGCAACTATCCGAGTGGTGCTCTCCATCACAGTCAATTGTAATTGGTTGGTCCAATAATTGGATGTCAATAATGCCTTTCTACATGGCGAGTTGGATAGAGAAATCTTCATGGCTCAACCACCTGGTTTTGAACAGGAGGGTACCAGTCTTCTAGTGTGCAGATTGTCGAAAGCTATTTATGAGCTTAAGCATGCTCCTCGAGCTTGGTTTGGAAAATGTTAAGCTGTTCTTATTAGTTTTGGTTTCTCTACTTCCCGGGCTGATAGCTCTCTCTTGTACTCCAAAAGTTCCTCGGGCTGCATATGGGTCTTAGTGTATGTTGACGACATCCTTGTCACTGGCAGCGACAAAGTTGGAATTTCGCGACTCATTAATCACCTTGATTCCACCTTCTCTCTAAAGAATCTCGGTGAACTGCATCATTTTCTTGGCATTGAGGTCTCGCACACCGCTCAAGGTCTACATTTGAATCAGGGCAAGTACATTTTAACTCTTCTTGAAAGAGCAAGTATCTCTGAAGCTAAAGCTACACATACACTGATGGTTGTCTCTCCTATCCTCTCTAAATCCCAAGGGGAACCCACTATGGATCCAACCTTTAATAGGATTATTGTTGGAGCTCTTCAGTATATCACAATTACTCGAACTGATATTTCTTACAGTGTCAACAAAGTATCACGACAAAAAAATAGCAATTTTTCGAGGGAAAATCCGAGGAAAATTTACTTCCCTTGGATATTTCCGAGGGAAAACCGAGGAACAGTAAATTCCCTCGGTTTTTTTCCGAGGGAATATCAATCCCTCGGAATTTCCTTCGGATATACGATCGCCAAAATATGCCGCCATAATTTCCGAAGGACAAACTAAAGGATGACCGAAGGAATTATTTTCGAGGGAAGACTTCCCTCGGAAAACCGAGGGATCATCCCTTCCCTCGGTTTGAAACCGAGGGAAATATCATTCCTTTGGTTTTATTTTTTTATTTTTTAAAACAATTAATTAAATTTCCGAAGGAATACGATTTCCCTTGGAATCATTCCAAGGGATTATGTATTCCCTTGGAATGATTCCGAAGGAAATTGAATTCCCTCAGAAATTTAATTAATATTTTAAAAAAGATCCGAAAAAATAAAAAAAGATCGGAAAAAATAGAAAAAAATAATTAAAAAATAGGATTTATTTCCAGGATGCTGAGGCGAACCCCTCCCCACCCCGGTCGTAATTGTTTGGGTTTTGTTTCTATTTTTTACTATTTTTTCTATTTTTTGGGGGTTTTTTTCCATTTTTCATCTAAAATAGAAAAAAAATAGAAAAATCAGAAAAATGAAACCAATCCTATCATATTAGGTACGTGGGGTGGTTTTGACCCCAAATTCGATCGAAAAATACCAACGATCACGTGAGTGTCCACACGTGTCGTGGGATTCGACCAACAACAAGATACGATCGATCGATGAACTCCTTCGGTTGGAAACGCGAAGTGACGTAGAGTTGTTATTTTTCCATATTGGTGGAGGGGTGCATCTTGGCGTCATGGAACCACGGGGGTCGGGAGTCGATCGTTTAGGACGCGTTTTCTATTTTTTTTCGATTTGAAATAAAAAAATGGAAAAAAACTCGAAAAAATAGAAGAATTAGTAAAAAAATAGAAACGAATCCCATCATTTCACGACCGGGGTGGAGAGGGGTGCTCCTCGGCGTCGTGGAACCACGGGCGTCGGGCGTCGATCTTTCCGCACGCGTTTTCTATTTTTTTTCGATTTTAGATGAGTAAGGGAAAAAAATCCAAAAAAATAGAAGAAATGGTAAAAAATAGTAGGAAGACCCAAGAAATTACGACCGAGGCGGGGAAGGGTGTGCATCGGCATCCCGAAAACAAATCATTTTTTTTTCCAATTTTTTCTATTTTTTATAATTTTTTTTTATTTTTTGAAATTTTCGAGGGAATATAGTAATCCCTCGGTTTTCCAATGGGTTATTTCCCTCGGAATGCTTGCCCTAATTAAATCAGCGGGCCGCTGTTCCTCCATTCTGCGTAGACAGAAAGAAAATGACAGAAGAAGAAAGAAGAGAAAGAAAAAGAAAGAAGAAGAGGGAGCTTACCTGCCGTCGCCGTTCAGTTGCCAAGCACCTCCGGTGGCCGTTGCACGTCCATCGCCAAGCTCTGCCGTTGGCTCGCCGCTGCACGCCAAGCCCTGCCGTTCGCTCGCCGTCGCCGTTCAGTTGCCAAGCCCTGCCGTTCGCGTTGCCGCTTGCCGTCCGTCCACAGCCCGCCACCCCAGCCCATCCGTTCGCTCGTCGCCCGCCGGAAGCCGCCCGTCATAGTAGCCGTCCGCCAGGCTCGTCGACCTCTAGAAGCCGCCGTCTCGCTCGCCGTAGAAGCTGCTCGCTTTAATTAGGGTTTCAGTTTAAGTTTTAATTTTCAATTAGGGTTTTAATTTAAGTTTTATGGTTAATTTTAGAATTAGGGTTCAATTTAGGGTTAGTTTTAGGGTTCAATTTGATAATAATTAATTAACTAGGTTCAATTTAGGAATAATCACTAAATTAGGGGCTAATTTAGTAATAATTTCATAATTAGGGTTCAACTTAGGATTAATCAATTGATTAGGGTTCAATTTAGGAATAATCAATTAATTAGAGTTTAATTTAGGAATAATTACATAATTAGAGTTCAATTTAAGAATAATCAATTAATTAGAGTTCAATTTAGGAATATCAATTAATTAGGGTTTAATTTAGGAATATTTACATAAAGTAGGGATCAAATTAGGAACAATCAATTAATTAGGGATATTTTAGTAATTATTATATGATTAGGGTGCAATTTAGTAATAATTACATAATTATATTTGAATTTAGGAATAATCAATTAATTAGAGTCCAATTTAGTAATAATTACATAATTAGGGTCCAATATAGTAATAATTACATAATTAGGGTTCAAATTACGAAAAAAAATCAATTAACTAGGGTTCAAAAAAGGAATAATCAATTAATTAGGGGTCAATTTAGTAATAAATAAGCTTGTGTAGATTTTGGAGTATACTTGTCGAAAAAGAGCGCACCCAGCACCCGTACAGAGATTGTCCTCCTCAAACGCCCTCCCCATATCAGCTCCAAACATCTATAATTCAGCAGTAGATACAGTCGATGAAGACGTCTATTTTTAGTGACCATGCTAGCAAGGAGCCGGTTGATTTTTAGAGCAGACATGGTGAGGGTGGTCGAGGAAAGCGATGACCTGTACTCGAGGGCTGTGTGGCTCTTTATCGACAATGTGTCTACTTCAGAATCTACCTAACTAGAAACTATATTGTATTAGGGTTTATCATTAGATTATTAGGGTTTGCTTTCAAATTTAGTGTTTATTCACCCATTATATTGTATATATATTTTTCATTCATGGGAGGCCGAGGTGATCGGTCGGGGTTTAATTTTATTTATATATATTATTGTCATTGGTGTTGTTGGTTGTATTTATTTATAATTTTATCAATATTCCTTAGACCCGTTTGAGATTTAAGTATCAAAACAAGAGTTTGATACTAAATTCCAAATTGTCCCATTTTTGGACAGTTTGAGAATGTGACTTGTAGTATGGTTATCTTATGTGTATATTTTTTTTTTTAGTTTTGAAATTTCGGTTTCTGCATCTCTCTAATTGTTTTCGGGAGCACTGAAATATACGTGCACTACGAGAACTGGGGGGAGATGCTGCCGAAATCTTCAATCTAAGAAAAACACATATGTAAGATAATACATAATACTAAAATGTCACGTTCTTGAATGGGATAGAAGCCTTACCAAATATAACTCGAATTCCCCATTCTTCTCGTAATGCTGCCGAAATTTTGCCACCTTCTTTGATTCTAGAACACGCTTAACACTCAAGAATCTTAGGATAGTAAATGATCGTAGTTGGATGTACGAGCGAATCGAAGTCGTCTATTTATCCTCAAAATTCACGGATAGACTTGAGAGTTTTATTGAATTTGCGCAAGCGAATTCCGCTCACAAGGACGGACAGAGACTGAAATGTCCTTGTAATCGTAGCAGATGTAGGAATAGAATCTACCTTGATGTCGATGAGATTAAGTACCACCTGGCGAAACATGGGTTCGTGCCGAATTACTATAGATGGATTTACCACGGAGAAACTCGGCTCACCACCTCTGGACATCATCAGGATTTTCATGATGGAGGACCCTCTCACATCCCTTCTGAAGAATCATCAAACGCGTACATTAATATGGTTCAAGATGCAKCTGGTCCCGATTTTGAYGTGGTGGCCRATGTGGAAGAGTCGCCGAACRCTGAGKCTCARAAATTTTACGACATGTTGAAAKCTGGAAATCAGCCATTGTATCCGGGGTGCGAAGCACATACTCAGTTGTCATTAGTTTCCCGTCTCATGAATTTGAAATCAGAGAATCACATGTCTCAAAAGTGTTATGATCAATTGAGTGAATTAATCAAGGAGATTGTACCGAAAGACAATCTCGTACTCGATAACTTCTACAACAGTAAGAAGTTGTTAAGGGGTATGGGCTTACCGGTCGAGAAGATAGATTGCTGCAAGAATAATTGTATGATCTATTGGGGAGACGATTCTGATTTGACAAGTTGCAAATTCTGCAATGAACCTTAGTTTAAACCTGTTCCTCATGGAAAAACAAAACGACAGAAGGCTCTTGTCGGGTACAAGAAGATGTACTATTTTCCATTAACTCCTCGCCTGCAGAGGTTGTACGCATCTAATGCCACAGCGAAAGATACGAGATGGCATGCTGAACACGTGGTTGAAGACAATGTTATGCGCCACCCATCCGACTCAGAAGTTTGGAAACATTTCAACGACACTAATCCAAGCTTTGCGACTGAAAGTCGAAACGTGAGACTGGGTCTTTGTACAGATGGTTTTCAACCATTTGGAAGCTTTGGAGCATAATACTCATCGTGGCCCGTCATAGTCACACCCTACAACTTGCCTCCTTGGATATGCATGAAGAACAGTTCATGTTCTTGAGCGTTCTTGTATCGGGGCCAAAGAATCCAAAAGACAAACTTGATGTGTTTCTGCAACCCCTAATCCATGAATTGAATCAGTTGTGGACGGTTGGGGCTCCCTCATACGATATATCTAAGAAACAAAATTTTCAATTACGAGTAGCCCTTATGTGGACAATCAGYGATTTCCCTGCGTATTCTATGTTGTCCAGATGGAGTACGGCCGGTCAAAAATCTTGTCCTTACTGTATGGAATGGTCTGACGCCTTCACTCTTAAGTGCAGTGGGAAGCAATCGTGGTTCGACAATCACCGAAAATTCCTTGAGTATGATCACCATTTTCGAAAAGATAAATGATGATTTTGAAAAAGAAGATCTGTCGAGACTCCACCGCCGGAAGTGCGCTCAGGGATAGAAGTTTTGGCAAAAATAGAAAGATTGGGGCTTCTGAAAGTCACTGAACTGGATGCAGCACGAGTTAACGCGCAAATATCCCGAACGTTTGATTGGAGAAAACGAAGCATTTTCTGGGATCTGCCATATTGGAGGACAAATCTAATTCGTCACAATTTAGATGTTATGCACATAGAAAAGAATGTGTTTGACAATGTTTTCAATACGGTGATGAATATCAAAGGGAAGACCAAGGACACGCTTAAATCTAGGGAAGAGTTGAATGAGTATTGTAATCGCCCAGAGTTGGCGCCAGATGGGTCAGGAAAGTGTCCTAAAGCCTGTTACACACTTGACAAGCCGTCGAAAGCTGCAATTTGCGATTGGGTGAAATCTCTTCGATTTCCAGATGGGTACGCATCAAATTTAGGGCGTTGCGTCGACAAGAAGGAATCTCATTTGATCGGGATGAAGAGTCATGATTGTCATGTATTCAATGCAGAGGTTAATACCAATAGCCTTTCGTGAACTGCTTCCTCCGAACGTGTGGAAGGCTCTAACTGAATTGAGTTTCTTTTTCAAAGATCTCACATGAACAGTCATTCGCACCAAAGATATGATTCGACTTGAGCGTGACATTCCGTTAATATTGTGCCAAATGGAACTGATCTTCCCTCCAAGTTTTTTTGACTAGATGGAGCATCTGCCCGTTCATCTTGCGTATAAAGCGAGAATTGCTGGCCCAATACAGTATAGATGGATGTACCCGTTCGAGAGGTATCTTCGCAAACTAAAGAACAGCATGGAAAATAAGGCGAGTGTGGAAGGGTCGATAGCAAACGCATATCTGGTCGACGAGGCTTCAAATTTTAGTTCGTACTATTTTGAAGATCACGTTTCAACTAAAAGAACAAATATGCCTAGAAATGACGACGGTCAGAATTGTGTCGATGACGGCGATGAAATTCCCTCGGTGTTTAAAAAATGTGGAGAGACATTTGGTACAAAGGGAAAAATATTTCTAAGCGAAAAAGAATACAACACCGCAAGGATATACATGTTGATAAATTCTGTGGAGGTCGAAGAATATGTTAGGTACGAATACTCATTCCAATTTATACATATACATAAATGTACTAATATTTTCTCCTCAATTGTGTAACGTTATATGTAGTATTTACACGAAGAGCATTCAACGTCTCCACCCAAACATTAATGAAAATCGGATCAACGAACAATTGGAAAATGAATTTGCCAATTGGTTCAAACATTATGTAGGACGTTCGATACCGAGATGCATATCATATAATTATGGTATCTATTTATATAATATATTTCCAAAATTAAAATAATTTCTCAATGTCATAAGCTAGAGATCGTTCGAACAATGTGATTGACGAGAACATTAGGAGTCTAGCTGAGAGTCCATCAAGATGTGTGAAGACGTATACTGGATGTAAGATAAATGGTTATAGATTTCACACACTGGAGCACAGATCTAACAAAGCAACATCGAGCAGTGGAGTATGTATTAAAGGGTCAACTATTGGGGAATATGATTATTACGGTCGTCTCATAGAAATTGTGCAACTCGAATACACCGGCCGAATGAAGAAAAACACACTATTGTTCAATTGCGAATGGTTTGATCCAACAAGTTCAGGCACAAAAGTCCATCCAAATTATAAGATTGTCGATATTAATCTTAAGCGTAGGTACAACCGATATGAACCTTTTGTACTTGCTTCCCAAACTATACAAGTATACTACTGTGCATACCCAAGATTGAGACGAGACAAATTGGACTGGTGGGCAACGTGTAAGGTCAAGGTGAGATCAAATGTTGAGTTTGTCGAGCCTCTACCAGAAGAATCATTTCAAGAGGAAGATATAGATACACGCAGTCCGATTCAACTCGATGATGTTGATTTTCAGTTGCACGACCTCAATGATAATTACGTGGAGGAACTTGGTATTAACGAGACAAATGATGATACAGAAGAGGAGTTACTTACCGATCAAGATACAGATGAAGATGAGTTTGATGATACATTTAATAGCGAAAGTGATTCGTTTGGTTGAAATATATGTAATTTATTCTTATTGTAAAACACACTTTTTTTATAACTACTTTTTTTATATACTAGTATTCTGTAAAATGCTCGTATTATTATCTAATAATTTTATCAGATGCCGTTGCGTCGAGGATCCGGTAGTGTAGGTCGATCAGATATGGGATCGGCTAATCGTTTAGCTGATTTCGACAGCGACTACATGGGTCTCGGTAGTGAACATCCGGCGACGCAGACCCCGATGCAGACCCCGACGCAGACACCAACGTCGCGTACACCATCACAGACCCCGTCCGACACCGGTACATCACGTACCCGAAGACAGTTGGTCGCACCGCAGAGGGGTATGGTTCAGGTTTATATTGCAGGGGCGAAGTAAGTAAATCAATGATTTTTAATTATCATTATGATTAAATTTTATTTGTCAAAAAATAAAAACACAATTGAATACAGGCTGCACAGCACAGGGGGGAGGGTGGCTACTATACTCCGTACGATCTTTGAGAGGGATCTCCATCCCGATGGGTGGTGCTATAAGGCGGTCCCTAAGGAGATTAAGACGTTCTGGTGGAAGATGTTTAAGGTAATTATTATTTTGTGTCCAAATTTATTAGTATTTACCGTAAAACACAATCATATGTTTCAATTAAATTGTAATTATTGTTTTATTTTGCAGGAGGTTTGTTATTGGGACCTGGAGGAGTACAGTGAGAAAGACATACGGAAGGTATTTTTTCCGATGATCGGGGACCTTTACGGGAAGAAGCTTAACGAGTATAAGCAGCATATTGCCTCCCATGGTGGTGGTCAGCCGGAGTGCCTGACCGAGGAGGTTCTGAGGTAAACGATTCTATTATGTGTTTTCTTATTAAATTAGAACTTTTTATTTGTAGCATATAAATTATATCGTATCTTATATATCATCCATTTCAACTAGCGCTTGGAAGGTTGGGTGGGATAAACTCGAGAACAAGGCCAAATCCGAGCAGTGCAGCAAGAACAGGAGGAGCGAACCTGCTGGGCCGGGGACTGGGATGTCTAAGCACACGAGGGGTGCTATATCTACTATCGACCATGCTTTGGATATAGTAAGTGATTTTAAAATATAATAATATAATATTTATTTGTTTAATTTTAATGTTAATTATTTGAGAATACTATTTGAATACAGGAGCGGGAGACGGGTGCGCCGGCTACGTGCTACGATCTTTTTAAACGTACGCACCAAAAGAAAGACGGCGCATGGGTCGATAGGAGATCTACTAATATTAATGTGAGTCTCTTTCTTATTTTTAACGTAAAATTTTAATAACGAGTTGTATTTCAGAAGGAGTACGAGCGACATCTGACCCAGGAACAGGAACGTGCGTCTTCCCAGGAGGAGAGTAACGAGGTTGACTAAGACTAGGTTTTCCTCGGTGTCGCAGGGTTGAGTAAGGGACGGCTTTACGGCACCGGCGCGTATGGGAAGATAGTGGCTGCTATGAAGGGTTTATTGAAAGGCGGCTCTTCCACCTCCTCCCA
>BMAC01000003.1:1295051-1312865 GCA_014905375.1 Phtheirospermum japonicum | reverse complement strand
TGAACCTTTTACTTCTTTTATATGGTATCAGAGCAGGCATTTAATTGCTTGTCTCTGAACCATCTGCAATTTATTTTTGTTGCTTTCTTGAATACAATCTTGTGGTGGTTTCTATAACTGCAGGAGCTGCCCCTTGTGATCTTAGAGAAGCTCACTCTATCCTATTGAGCTTTGAGAACAGGCTTGAAACTGCTGAAACCACACTGATTCATCCTTTTCTATCAATCTCATAACAACTCAGTTACAAGGCAGAGGAAGAGGTGGTTTTTCTAGAGGAAGAGGAGCCAGTATAAGAGGAAGAGGAAGAAATTCTACCTTCACAGGAAGAGGAGGCAGAGGCACATATAGAGGAGGAGATAGACCGAGGTGACAGATTTCTCATTACAGCAATCACATAACTGATAAATGTTAATATATGATGGATATTCACTTCAATCCCAATAACAACTCTAGAGGTTATACAGCTAAATCTTTAGAAACCTCTTATCCAAGCAGCAACAGCTCTGTTAACCTGGCTAATATTGGAAATCAAGATCTCCTCTCTGAAAGCAGTTGGTATCCTGACTCAGGAGCAACCAGTCACATCACATATGACATGAACAACATCAACTTAGCCTCTGAATATCAAGGAACTGACACTGTTCAAGCAGCTAATAGTACAGGTATGACTATTGCTCATTTTGGTGATTCTATAGTTCCTGATCAATCCTCTTTTCCGAATCACATATCATCCTTTCACCTTAAAAATCTACTTCACATTCCTCATGTCAGAAAGAACCTTGTAAGTGTTTCAAAATTTGCTCAAGACAATCAGTTCTTTTTTGAATTTTATCCTAACTATTGTGTTGTAAAGGCCGTCTCCACAGGAACCCCCCTTCTCAAAGGAACTCTTAAGGATGGGCTGTACATGTTCAAGCTCATTAATCCACAAGACCACTCATCTGCTACACCCTATCAAGCACATCAACCTGTTTTCAATCCTGAAGTTAATTTTGTTGTTTCTAATAAAGTCCTTAATCTCCAGACTTGGCATTGTAGATTAGGACATCCTTCTTTTAATGTTGTTAGAAAAAATCTTACTGAGATGTAATGTTTCTTTCATTGATAATAAAAATGAGACTTTATGTTCAGCTTGTATGCAGTTAAAGTCTCATAAACTACCCTTTCCTAATTCTCATTCTGATTATTATGAAATGTTTGATCTGATCCATACAGATTTATGGGGACCATCTCCCATCAAATCTTTTCATGGTTTTAGTTACTATGTCAGTTTTATAGATCACAAAACAAGGTTCACTTGGATATATCTCCTGAAATTGAAATCTGACACTGCAAATGCCTTCATTCATTTTCACACTATGATCAAAAATTAGTTCAACAAAAGCATCAAAATGGTTCAAAGTGATGGAGGAGGAGAATTCACAGCCTTATCTTCATTCTTCCTCCAAAAAGGAATAATCCATAGAATTTCTTATCCTTATACTCCTCAACAAAATGGATTAGCTGAGAGAAAGCATAGACATATTGTAGAAGTTGGTCTTTCCTTGCTGTCTCATTCTCAAGTACCAACTAGACATTGGGATGTTGCCTTTACCTCAGAAATAGAATCCCATCTCAAACAACTCTGCATAGGTCTCCTTTTGAACTACTCATGAAGCACAAGCCAGATTACTCTACTCTTGAAGTTTTTGGTTGTTTATGCTACCATTACCAAAGACCCTATAATAAACACAAGTTGCAGTTTAGAAGCACCAAGAGCACATCCTAGGTTACAGCCCATCTCACAAGGGATACAAAGTTCTTTTACCAAACAACAAAATCATCATCACAAGGCATGTTGAATTTTATGAACAAATCTTCCCCTTTCATAAAGAATCCAACTCTGAGATTATACCTCCTGCTAATTCTGTTCCCCTTTCAACAATTCCAATAACATTTCCTACTACATATCCTTTAATCCCATCACAAACATCTTCATCTCATCCCTCACCTCTCAATTCAGGAAATGATCATTCTGTCCCTAACAACATTCCATCCACCACTCCCAGCTCTTCACCTTCTACATCACCAAATAACCCTCATTCTCCTATATCAACTCACTCCTCATCCATTCCTATTGGTCAGTTATTTATAGATTTACCAATTGAGCATAGTCCTAGTGTATCACCCACTGCTACTAATGATCATTTGCAGGAAATAGACAGATCACAGAATGATTACGAGGGCCAAGGAAGAGATTTATAAACCAAAGGTTTTCACAATCATCAGAGATCCTTTCACCGAGCCTAAAAATCATAAAGAGGCTATGCAGGTTCCTCACTGGCATCAAGCTATGCAAAGAGAATTTTCTGCTCTCCTAAGAAATGACACTTGGAATGTCTGTTGTTTACCTCCTCATAAGCCTCTCATCAGTTGCAAATGGGTTTTTAAGGCCAAAAAAATGCAGATGGTTCATTGGCAAGATGCAAAGCTACACTGGTTGCAGGAGGCTAGACACAGCAGGCTGGCCTTGATTCCACTGAGACTTTTGGTCCTGTAGTTAAACCTGCTACAATCAGGACTATATTGTCCATTGCTATCTCTAAATCATGGGTTATAAGACTACTTGATGTGGATAATGCATTTTTAAATGGTGATGTTGATTCTGAGTTATACATGCAGTTTTCTCCAGGTTTTGAACAATATGCTTCTCCTAATATGGTATGCAGGCTAAATAAGTCCCTCTATGGTTTGAAACAGGCTTCAAGAGCCTAGTCCAGTAAACTTGGTAGCATTCGTTTGTCTCTTGGTTTCAGGATATCCAGAGCTGATCCCTCTCTATTTTACAACAATCAGAATGGATCAATCACCTTGATATTGGCTTATGTAGATGATCTTTTAATCACAGGCAATAATCCAGAAGATATTCAGCGGCTCATATTCAAATTGAATCAGTGTTTCTCATTGAAGGATCTGGGAAAAATCAATTTTTTTCTTGGCATTGAGTTCATTCCTCATAAATCTGGATTCTTCCCTACACAACAAAAGTACATCACTGATCTCATTAAGAAGGTTGGAATGATGGGATGTAAAAGTTTGTCTACACCTATGATCACTCATCCTTCTCTTTCAAAATATGATGGTGAAACTATGGACAATCCCAAATTGTATAGACAAATTATTGGTGCTTTGCAATATGCAACTGTAACAAGGCCTGATATAAGTTTTAGTGTTAATAAAGTATGTCAGTTTATGCAAGCTCTTTCCAATATTCATTGGAGAGCAGTCAAAAGAATCATCTGATACCTTTCTGGAACATGTTCTTCTGGATTGAATTTTGCAGCAAGTCCTCATCTTCATCTCACAACCTTTGGTAATTCAGATTGGGCCTCAGATTTGGATGATAGAAGGTCTACTTCAGGTGTTTGTGTGTTCCTTGGCAGAAATTTAATAAGTTGGAGCTCTAAGAAACAAAGCAAAGTTTTTAGGTCAAGTACAAAGGTTGAATATAGGAGTTTGGCATCAGCAACTTCTGATGTAATCTGGCTGCAAGCCTTATTGAATGAACTCAATCTCTTAGACACTCTTATTCCCAGAGTATGGGTAGACAATCAAGGAGCTATTGCATTGGCCCATAATCCTATTCAGCATTCAAAAACAAAGCACCCAGAGCTGGACCTTCACTTTGCCATAGAAAAGATAATGCACAAGCAAATCCAAGTTCATCATGTTCTAGCTCTTGATCAAACAGTAGACATTCTCACAAAACCTTTTTCTGTTCAATTCTTCATGAGATTCAGGCACAAAATTTATGTTGTCCCTACATCCTCCCTCGAATTGAGGGGGGCCTATGAACAACCATGCAACCATACATGTCACATACATGCATGACCATGTCCCTAAATCTGCAGATACAGCCAAGATAACCTCAGTCACAAGTTGTTTCAGCACATGCACCTCAAACCCTAATGCACAGGATGGAAACAGCTAATTTTGTCTTCTTGCCTAGGTCTAGCAGTAGGTGTACAAGCTATTTCCTTCCCTACACGTGTATAGGCTAGATTGCTCCTAAGTGACTTTATATATGTGCTTTGTCCCTCAGATTATGTATTCTGGAGTGTATTGAACATAATAACAAATATCAACTTTCTTGTTTTAAGCTTACAGCTTTTATCATAGACTTGAAATGTTGCTGAACCTTTTACTTCTTTTACATGGTATCAGAGCAGGCATTTAATTGCTTATCTCTGAACCATCTGCAATTTATTTTTGTTGCTTTCTTTTCTGATCCACACTTGCAACTATGGCTCAGCCTTTTTCCCCTATTTCACAAACAAATATCCCTGCTGGTAATACTGAACCAGTTATCCAGCTACAGAGTCAACTTATTAGCATTAAGCTAAATGATAGTAATTACCTGATGTGGAGACAACAAGTCCTTACAGCTGTGAGAGGATATGGTCTATTTGATTTTCTTACTGGAACCTCCACTATACCAGATCAGTTTCTCCCAAATTCATCTGAAGGAGAGCAAACTCTTAATCCAGCATACTCAGCATGGATAAAACAAGATCAACTCTTGGCATCTTGGTTGCTTTCTTCCTTATCAGAGAGTGTCTTAGTTACTACAGTGGGATTAACCTCATCAAATGAGATCTGGGAAGTTTTACAAACTAGCTTTGCCAATGAAAGCAATGCCACGGCAATGCAATATCGACTGCAACTCCAATCCATGAAGAAGGGATCTCTTACTATGAGAGAGTACATCAACAAAATCAAGTCTTGTTGTGATATGATTGCAGCTACTGGAGAAAGAATCTCATAGCAGAGTCAGATTTTGCATCTTCTTTCTGGTTTAGGTGCTTAATACAATCTTGTGGTGGTTTCTATAACTGTAGGAGCTGCCCCTTGTGATTTTAGAGAATCTCACTCTATCCTATTGAGCTTTGAGAACAGGCTTGAAACTGCCGAAACCATGAGCACTGATTCATCATTTTCTGTAAAAGTTTTCATTAATCTCTTTACCCAAAATCTCTTTTTGTGAACACCTTTTTTTTTTTTTTTGTGTGTGTGTGTGGTATGTGAAATATTTATTTAGAAGTTAATTACATTTCTATTATATTCTTATCTAATTTATTTTGATATTTATTTTATAGTATTTCAATTATATTTTTTATTTTTAAAATATATCAAGCAATTATTTATGATTAAATATTTATTTAACTTTCTTTATAATTTGTAAAGGCTTATATTATTATTATAGAATATTTTTAAGTTTTTTTATTTTAAAAATTTATCTTATAAATATATAACTTGGGTATATATATTTTTTTCTGATTTTAAATTTTGAGGTTTATTTTGTATTATATTAAATATTTTATATTATGGTTTTAATTTTTTTTTCTTTTTTTATATAGGACTTATTTTATATTTATGAGAAGTATTAACTTTTGTATTAAACTTAAAAATGAAATTTTGGTGAGTTATGTAGGGTTAAAAGAAATATTAAACTTATTTTGAATGTATGTTTCTTTGTTTATTAAATATAACATAAGAATCATGTGGTGGTGTGGTTGTGGTTAGGTATTAATATTAAGCATTATGGGTAAAAATTCCTTGTCTTTCGAAAATTACTTTTTCAGCTCCCGAACCTTTGTTTAATTTAATTATAATAAAAAAAACCGTGTAAATATTGAAGTAATGTCAATAAAAAAGTAAAATCTCAAAACAAAAAACGTGTAAATATTGAAGCAATGTCAATAAAAAAGTAAAATCTCAAAACAAAAGTATTGGGGTTTGAACCCACAATGTATAGCACAAATTGCTAACAAGGTAGGAATCAAACCGTTTAACCAACTGCTATTTGATGTTAATTTTTCCAAATAATATATAATCGTACGTTTGTCGGATCACAATTACTCTTAACTTAAGTTGCACCGAGACGGATACAGACTCGGGACACAACACAACACGGACACGAGAATACGCTTATTTATAAAAATATAGGACACGACACGGCTCGCACACGTTTATAATTTAAATAATTATTAATATATTTTATTTTCTACAAATATAAATTGTAATAATTTTAATTTTCAATTAATCATCCAAAATAATTACAAACTCATTCGCAATAATCGATAAAATCCCAATTAAAAAAAATGATAATAATTTAAAAACTAAAAAAAAATTGAAAAAAAAAATGAAAAAATGTGTCGGGGACGTGTTCGAGCCATGCCCCGTATGTCGCGCCGTGTCCTAGGCATGTTCGAGCCGTGTCCCCTGTCAAAAATTCAGAAAAAGAAAAAAATAAGACACGCGTCCGACACGTGTCGGAGGCGTGTCGGGTGCGTGTCCACGTCGACGGAGTGTCTGACTTGCCCTCCGAGTTAAAAATGGAATGTTTGTGCATCTCTTACCCTTATATAAATCAAAACCACTACATAATCTTTACGTAAATATATATATATAAATTTTAAATAACTATTTAATAAATTATAATATGCAAATAAATAAATAAATAAAAAGAAAATTATAAAAATTATAATATAATACTAAACAAAATTCAGAATTTGATTTCATAAAGAATATATAAAACAATATTTTTAAATTTTATATAATTATTTAATAAAATTGAAACAAAAAATTAAATATAATATAAAGTAACAATATAATTCATATGAATTTCATAAGTTAAAGTTAAATAAATATTGGTATATCACTCATTGGTCATTATCACCAATTGAGATCCTATTATCCAATTTAGTATATCATTTTCTATAAAATACGATAAGTTGCAGAAGAAATAAAATGGACAGAACCTGGCTCATACTGTAATACACTAAAACGTCATTAGTTCTTGATACTGGATTAAATAGTAATTATAATTTCAAATAAATACTAAACTTCGTCCAAGAAAGGCTTGTATTTAAATTAACAAGGACTCAACCAAGAAACAGTAGTGTTCACAATTCTGGACCTGGGATTGAAGTGACTGTGATACACCACAAGATATAATTAGCTTAGTATTAAATAGTATTGTTGAATAATTAGTTAGTAATTGGTTATTCATGGCCTGTATACATGTAAGCCACTTTTGGCATTTAGAATTTGAAAGGAAAAGAGTTTAGACATATCGACCTTTTTTAATATAATAGCGACCTTTAAATAAACTTGTATTTCAAATCTTAATTCAATAAATCACAAGGTACACTGGTTGTCAATTTAATTTTGTGGATAAGCCGCTGCTTTCTTGTGCCGAACTTATGTGAGCTCATGTCAGCTCGAACATTTCTTAACTTAGCAAACAGAATATATAAATAAATAAATAAGCATCATATATGGCGACAAAGTCGTCTTATTCAAAAAACATTAATATTATGACAGGAAATTTCAAAGGCATTACGCAACATAATTATCAATCATGTTTGCGGGCATGGCTTATCAGTGCAATTGCCGTGCAGATTAAGGTTGTTTGTCAGATCCCTGCATGAGCATAACAATATTGTTACAAGACAAATATTACTATATATATTGATTTAAATTAGATTTGGAAAGCTAAATATACTCACACTTCTGCAATGCGTGGGATAATGTTGACCAGTGTCGGAGGTACATCGCCCGACAAGCTGTTATTATTAAGCATACTATCCTTGCAAATGATAGACACAACAGTCACAATATATAAGAAAAGAGATATTAACTAACATATGAAATTGAAGTATATAATTAGCTTCACGCACAGGTATTTCAATTTCGGCACTTAACCATTCTGGGATAGGACAGCTGAGATTGTTAAAGCTCAGATCCAATATCGTCAAATTAGGCAGAACTGTTAACTCAGGGGGTATGGGGCCTGTGAACATGTTACCACTCAGCCGACTAATCCTCGCAAAGACACATCAGTTACATAATCTTCCTCATCTAATTTATAATTTAATAATCATAAATACAAAACGTGTATCAAAATTCCGGGGTTGGGAATAAAAGAGGTCATTATACACGCACAGGTACTCCAATTGCCACAACATGCCCAACGTGCCCGGAATGCTCCCAGTGAGTCTGTTGTCGTAAAGATCTAAGATTATTCCATACTCATACGGTATCATCCCACTTATTTTATTGCCAAATAACACTCTATACCACCACAAATAACACTCTATACCTATCAAAACAAAACCACTATTATAATAATAATAATAATAATAATAATAATAAGGATTGATCTATATGAACACACTTAATTACGTAAAAGCATAAAATATTAAATAACAAGACATATTAAGAAGATGAACCTGTTACAAACCTTCTTCATTAATTACACAAACACAACTGAAAGGATGCATTATCAATATGAAGCACACCACCACTCTCTCCACCCAACTCTCCATTAATTCCCACAAATATAAAATGTGAATATTCTCTATTTTTCTTATGTAAAGTCTAATTACCCACTTTTATATATGACTTGGGTATCTATATATGACTTGGGTAATGACCTCATATTGTCATGCATGCCAAAGGTCAAATTTTCATGCATGCGTTATGATATATATGACTTGGGTAATGACCTCATATATATTTGTCAGTTATTATTTTTAGTTATACACTGAATTGTTACACGGTTTATGGACAGGAGATGCACGGTTTTTCTAATTTTTAGAATATACATGTTAATGTGGAGAAATTCCCTTGTCCCTGCTAGAAATTGGAGAGTGTACCTGAGTGAATCAAGTATAATTGATATATATAATTTATGTACATCAAGTAATTTAATTTAATATTGTATGTAATTAACATGTATCATCATATATAATTAATATATATATATAATTAAAAATAATTAAAATTTTAAATCTAAAATCTAAAACCCTAAAATAAAAAATAAATAAACCTAAAACGAGAAATTAAACCCTAAAAATGGAAAATTAAAAAAATAATTAAGAATGTGAATTATTATATAGAAAATAATGTTCACTTTAAATTTTGAGTTTTTTTATGATACATTAGTTATTTTGTTTACAATGATATCATTTTTGTCGCAACAAAGAACTTCCAACCCTTTATGCTCTTAACTATTAATATTGTGAAATAAAGATGACTTATGCATATTATACATGGGTTTTATAATTATTAGAACAGCTGATCCTAATACAGATAATGCCAAGAATGAGATCATGCATCCTCATGCACACGTCATGAAGTGAGACAGCTGTGTATTGCTGTTGTGGCTATCAATGGTTGTCTTATTCTGAGCTAATCTCAAGCATACACGTGTATATTGATACATGAGTTAGATTCTAGGGTTAGCATCTATTTAAGGAATGTTTGTAACCCTATTTCAGCAACAATTAATACACATAGCCGCATTCATGTATTTACCTATTCCGAGTTATAATATGCAGCTTTTCAGCAGCTTTTATGTTGCATTGGGCCTTGTTTTCTGATATGGTATCAGAGCTACCTCTGGTCCATTTCCTTTTCCTTGTTTAAGCAATTTTCTCCTTTTTCTTTCGAGTCAAGAATATGACAGATCAAATCATTCAACCCCAAGCTCAGCTTATTTCAATAAAGTTAACTGATGGCAATTTTTTACTTTGGAGGCAGCAGATCTAGGCTGCTGCAGGATATGGGCTTGAGGGATATCTCAATGGAGAGATAAAGGCACCAAATCAGTATATTACCGCAGCTGAAGGAACAAGCCAGACCTTAAATCCAGCATATGTCCATTGTAAGAGACAGGACCAGCTTGTTGTTTCATGGATCTTATCCTCCCTCACTGAGAGTCTACTTGTCACCACAGTAGGGTTATCTACTGCTTCAGAGATCTGGAGATCGATTGAAGGAACTTTTGCAAACCAAAACAAAGCAAAAGTTATGCAGATAAGGTTGCAGCTGCAGGTGATGAAGAAAGGAGGCCTGAGTATGAGAGATTTTCTGAACAAAATAAAGTCTTGCTGCGATTTATTGGCTGTAGCTGGTGAGATTGTGACTGAATCTACTCTACATACTTGGAGGCCTTGGTCCTGAGTACAATCCAGTCCTTGTCTCCATCACATCCAGAGGACCTGCTCATCCCATTACTCTTACTGAGGCACATTCCATTCTCCTCAGTTTTGAGAACAGGCTAGAAACATTGGAAAACTAGTTTGGAACTTCAGAGGAGAATGCTTTTTCTGTCAATCTCACTACTGGTGGTAGAGGAGGTAGATCAAATTTCCATCATCCTAATAGAGGCAGAGGTTTTCAATCAAACAACAGAGGTAGGTCAGGCTCCTTCAGAGGTGGAAATTTCAGAGGTAGAGGTGGAATGACAGGTTCTTACAAGCCCTGGTGCCAAATATGTCATTATACAGGTCATACTGCAGACAAGTGTTATCAAAGGATGAATATGGACTATTCTCTCTCAAGTAACACTGAAAATTCTGGATATCAAGCAAACCTTCATCAGAGTGGTCAAATGAGTGCCAATGTGGCAAGTGGAGTGGACCATGAAATCAAGGATGATAGTTTTTGGTATCCTGACTCAGGAGCAACTAATCACATCACCTATGACTTCAACAACCTCAATATGGCTTCTGAATATCAAGGAGGAGATAAAATTCATATGGGAAATGGAAAAGGTTTGTCAATTTCTCATTTTGGTAATTCATTGGTTAAGTCTTCTTTTTGCAAAGATTCTAATCCTTCTTTTGTGCTCAAAAACTTACTACATGTTCCATCTATAACCAAAAACCTCATTAGTGTTTCACAATTTGCCAAGCATAATAAAGTATTTTTTGAGTTTCACCCCTCTTCTTGTGTTGTGAAGGATCAAGCCACAGGGGTAGTGCTTCTCAAAGGGACAATTAAGGAAGGGCTCTATTGTTTCAATCTCATCAGTCTCAAACCTCCAGAACCAAGTGTTTCTTATCAAGTTTTTTCTATAAATTCCCAGTGTTCAATAAATTCTGCTGAGCTAAAGAATAAAGCTCCTTTAGATGTTTGTCATCTTAGATTTGGGCATGCTTCTTTGAATGTTGTTAAAAGGGCATTAGCCACATGTAAAGTTGAGTTCTCTGATAATAAAGATGATGTTTTGTGTGCTTCTTGTATGAAATCCAAGTTCCATAAGCTCCCTTTCCCAGATTCTCAAACACAACACAGTGAATTTGATCTTATTCATAGTGATCTGTGGGGGCCAACACCCATCATTTCTTCATCTGGTTTCACCTATTACATAAATTTTATAGATCATGCTACCAGATTCACCTGGATTTATTTCCTTAAGCACAAGTCTGATGCCCTAAGAGCTTTTATGCATTTTAAAGCCCTTGTTGAAAATCAGTACAGTAAGAAAATAAAGGCTTTGCAGACTGATGGAGGTGGAGAGTTTATTGCTATGGGTAAATTTTTGGCAGAAAATGGAATAGGACATAGAATGTCATGCCCTTACACCCCTGAGCAAAATGGAGTGGCTGAAAGGAAACATAGGCATTTGGTTGAAGTAGGTTTAGCCCTGCTTGCTCATTCTAATATTCCAACAAGGCATTGGGATAATGCTTTCATGACTGCTGTTTACATTATCAATAGAACCCCTTCAAAAACTATTAACCAAAGGACACCTTTTGAAGCCTTAAATAAGCAAAAACCAGATATACTAAACCTCAGGACTTTTGGATGTCTCTGTTATCCCTTACTTAGACCATACAACAAGCACAAGCTCCAATTTATGAGTGAACCAGCAACCTTTATAGGTTATAGCCCCAATCACAAGGGTTATAAGGCTTTGCTTAAAGGGGGAAGGGTGATCATTAGCAGACATGTTATGTTGATGAAAGGGTTTTCCCCTTTTCCAACAAAAAACCTTTTCCACCTTCTGATGACAATCGTACACCTCCTCAACCATCAGTTATTATTGGCAGCATGAATGTTCCCTTATTGACACACTCCTCTTTTCAAAATCCTAATAATGATGCCAATCCTTATCCCACTGAAGCAAATAGTGTGGATCAAGTTGTAACTCCAAGTTCCTCAAGCTCCACATCACATATACATCACACACCTCAACCTTTATCACCTTCAGAATCTCTACAAGGAGGAGTCATAACTATTGATTTGCCAATTGAGAATGTTGATATGCCTGTTGCTTCTAATGTGTCTGTTGAGAATGTAGGTGCTCATCACATGATCACTAGGTCAAAGGCTGGAATTCATAAACCAAAAGATTTCCTTTGTCAGAGTCTGAAAGAGCCTACAAGTGATTATCAGGCAATCAACACACCAGAATGGAAGGATGCAATGGAAAAGGAGTTCTCTGCTCTTATGAAGAATAAGACCTGGACATTGAGCAAATTACCAGCTGGAAAACAAGTAATGGGATGCAGGTGGATATACAAAATAAAAAGGAAAGCAGATGGATTTGTTGCTAGGTTCAAGGCCAGATTAGTTGCTAAAGGTTATTCACAAAGACCAGGTTTTGATTACATAGACACCTACAGCCCTGAAGTCAGACCTGCTACTGTCAGAACCATACTCAGCATTGCTTTGCACAAGAATTGGCACATCAGAAAAGTGGATATAGACAATGCATTCCTCCATGGTGACATAGATGTGGAGCTGTACATGCATCAACCCCCAGGTTTTGCTGAACCAGGGCAAGAAAATCTAGTCTACAGGCTCAGAAAGTCACTTTATGGCCTTAAGCAAGCTTCTAGAACATGGTTTAACAAGTTTGCTGAGGTATTGGCATCTATGGGCTTCTTAGCATCAAAGGCAGACACATCAGTGTTTTTCAAACATGATAAAGGAAATTCTACATTCGTACTAGTATATGTAGATGATATCATTGTAACAGGGAGCAGTCAAGAAACAATCCACAGGACAACTGATCAAATCAGTAAACATTTCTCATTAAAAGACCTAGGTGAGCTGAGCTACTTCTTAGGGATTGAGATTCAGCATGTTCCTGGTGGACTTTTTCTTGGTCAAAGGAGTTACATAGAAACTATCATAGAGAGAGCAGGAATGAAGGGGGCAAAAGGGATGTCATCCCCTATGCTCTCTAGCCCTCCACTGTCAAAATTCAATGGAAATCCTTTTCCTGACATTACCTTGTACAGAAGCATAGTAGGAGCTCTACAATATGCCACTATCACAAGGCCTGAGATTACTTACAGTGTGAACAAGGTGAGCCAATTCATGCAAGCACCTCTGGACAATCATTGGAAAGCAGTTAAAAGGATTGTAAGATACCTTGCAGGGATAATAAATTATGGACTGTATTTCACTCACTCTAAGAATCTGGACTTGATGGCCTTCACTGATGCAGACTGGGCTACTGATCCAGATGATAGAAGATCAACTACAGGATCATGTGTTTTTCTTGGAGCAAACATTATATCATGGAACTCAAAGAAACAATCAACAGTCTCAAGATCAAGTTGTGAGGCTGAGTACAGGAGCCTAGCTCATACTACCTGTGATGTTATTTGGCTGCAGCAGTTGTTGAAGGAACTTAAGATTGATCAACCAAGAACTCCAAGGATATGGATGGACAATCAAAGTGCAATAGCATTAGCAAGCAACCCTATGCACCATCCCAGGACCAGACACTTTGAAATAGATGTGCATTTTGTTAGAGAAAAATTAAAAGACAAGGTTATTCAAATCCAACATGTCCCTTCACGTGATCAGCTTGCAGATGTGCTGACTAAGCCAATGAGTGGACAATCCTTCGTTCGAATGAGAAACAAACTGTCAGTCTGGCCTATAGACTCACTCAGATTGAGGGGGCATATTAGAACAGCTGATCCTAATACAGATAATGCCAAGAATGAGGTCATGCATCCTCATGCACACGTCATGAAGTGAGACAGCTGTGTATTGCTGTTGTGGCTATCAATGGTTGTCTTATTCTGAGCTAATCTCAAGCATACACGTGTATATTGATCCATGAGTTAGATTCTAGGGTTAGCATCTATTTAAGGAATGTTTGTAACCCTATTTCAACAACAATTAATACACATAGCCGCATTCATGTATTTACCTATTCTGAGTTATAATATGCAGCTTTTCAGCAGCTTTTATGTTGCATTGGGCCTTGTTTTATGATAATAATGATACTTTTAAAAGACTTGTGATAGTTATAAAAATAAAATAAAAGATCTTAAAATATGATTGTATTTTAAATTTATGTGACATCTCGTTTCAATGTAAAAATCGTTCAAGTTCTGGTATATATTTCTATTTACATTATATCACTTTTCAAAATGAATAATGTTCGAGTGCATTTATACATGGAATCCATGAAATTAGTTGTTACAAATTACCCTTAATTTGACGTTCAAACCTGAAAATAACCGAAATAGTTAAAATATTAAGGATCCCTTGAGGGATATCAAATTTATATTTTATAAGAATATCATATTCATTCGAGAGGTGGAAAATACAATTAAGTGGGGGGAAATAAGTTTCTTTCAGGCTACAGAGTGTACAAAGATGCATATGTTGAGTTACTGTGAAACAAACTATTAATTTTAAGGGATGTAGCCCCTTAAATTTAAAACAAAATCAAATCTTAGTGGTAGATTTCGTAATTTTAAAAAACCTTCGGGGTCATTTGAAGCTGACCAAACCTCTTTTTTTTTTTAATATCATTAGTAATCTAAAGTTTCACAATTTTAGAGATAATTACAAAATACACCCTTGATGCTTTATCTAATTAAGAAAATCCCAAAGGATAGTGAAAAAAAAACCCTTAAAGTTTGATCATTGTCCTTCTTAGGTAGAAAAATATTATTGAAAAAAACTTATAAGCATTAATCTTGAGACTTTGAAGAAATTATATACTTATAACGACTCTTCACGGATCTGGAAAGAAATATATAATCAGAAAAATTAAATAGAAACATAAATCTATGCAGTTAAAAAAAGAGATGAATAAAAAGGAAAATATTGGGGGGCAATAATTTTCTTTCGGGTTGCAGGATGTACAAATATGCATATGCTGAGTTACTTTGAAAGAAACTAATATTTAGGATTTTTAGTCTACTACGCATGTTAATTGATAAAGGTTAATAGACCTGGAAAGTAATGCACATGCTGTGAAGACAAGTATAGCACACATAATTCAACACAAACTGGAAAAAGAAAAAGAAAAAAAGGATAAAAGATCAAAATGACACTTATCAAATTACAACATACAAACACCAAAGAACCTTTGATGTAATCTCCTTAGTCCCAGCTTGAACGGCCATAGATAACATGCCAAGTCCCTGCATATTCAAAAAAAAAAAAAAACATTAACTATATTACACACATTACACATTCATATTCTACCGTGGCAATGCTCACAACCCCACCTGATTGACAACCGATATAACATCACCCTCGGAGTTCTTCCTCGAAGTAGGAAAATACTCGCATCATCAAAAAGTTTCTTCAACATATCATAACAATGGTTCTGAAAATTAAGATTTTTTTATTTCCTAATTCAATAATTCTTCAGGTACACATGCTGGAACAAAAGCAGATATGATTCTATTAACTTCTGCAGACACAATTCAAAAGGTCTAACACTTCTTCTTTTTATACAAAAAATTTATATGAAGTTTAAACTAAATCATCCCTTCTTAATCGGATAATGAATTAAAATTTATAACCCCATTCCTACTACATAATACAGAAACTCTTTGACAATATTGACACATGCAATTTCAAAGGAAAAATTGATGAAATATATACTATAATAAAAGAAACAACTATTCAAAAATATCACCAATTCACATATGATGAAATGAGAATTGATATTTTTTTACAAAATACCATTGGTTTGTATTTATTTTTTTAAACAAAATACTCCTTCTTTGAGGGTGCAATTCATAAAACTGAATCAAATGTGAATTGTATATTTGTAATTTTGAAAGATAATTTGTTTATTTTTTTTTGAATTTGATCAAATCTTAGGGATATGTTTATAATTATCATAAAATCATAATATAAACACATGCGCACAAACCCACCTGTGCTACAATGCACGCAAAGGAAAGGCCCTGATATCAAATTTGTGTGATGTCGACACCTTTGTCTTTTAATCGACAATTGTCGCATCGCAATATACCTTATTGCCCATGAGCATATAATGACACCTTTCTACGAACGACAATGCCCCATCTCCCATTTACTACACATCTTCGGTTTCCAAAACACCTTCTGAACAAAATCACTACGAAACGGACAGTGCCCCATCCCCTGCGAGACATGTGCACTTTTTAACATTCTTAATTAGCCAAACCATTCAACAACTAAATACCAAAAAGAAAAAAAAAAAAAAACTTCGAACAATGTAGCTCCTTGACAATCAGACACAACGAAGCAAAAGCATCCTTTTTTCCTTTTTTTTTTTAACGAAATCATAGCTGGAATTATAGCTCCAATCCTATCAATTCTGTGAAGTATCAATATTGAGATATACGAATTCATTACCAAGCATCCATAACCCAAACTGTTTACAAACTCCGAACCTAAATCTACCTAATGCAAAATCATAGCGCGGAACTATTATCGAATAAAATAAATAAAAAAATTCACGCCATATTCCATCGTCTATACACGCACGCACAACACATGTATATCRGTAATGCTGATCAACAAAAAAGTCTTGCAAATACTTCCAAACAGAAAAGTAACAAATATACCCGTTTGAACGAATGTGTTTACATAACACAGTTTTAAGGGTAAAAATAACAATATTGAGATGTTCATCATATCCTGTGTTATAATAATACCTCATATATAAGCAATCACCACAGAATTGTCCTTGAACCAAATGCTCAATTTTTTCGCAATTCACAGTTGGTGCTGCAAAATCGTATTTTTATAAGTTTATGTGAGCAAGAGAGAGAGAGAGAGAGAGAGAGAGAGAGAGAGAGAGAGAGAAATATATTCACCATAAGACTTTTCCTAATAACAAAATACCCATCAATCATATATTCATAATCATTACCCAACAAACAAATATATGTACAAATAGATCCAAAAATACACATTCAGAAAATAAGATGGATTTAAACAGTCCCAAACACATTGTAAACTGATTTTACTACAAATTGAACAGACTATTGGAATTAAAGAATAACACACAAAATATGAAAAATCAAAATATATAAAAATAAATTATAATCAAGACCCAATGAATAAAAAAACAGACGCAGAAATAAAAAATAAAAACAATTTATAACACATCAAGAAAAAAAGAAATAAATTTACATATTTGTTACCAAAAAAAAAAGAAAGAGAGAGAGAGAATTCTTATCAAATAAGAATCAATTATTTCTAAACTACCAAATAGAAACTTCTCCAAATAATATGTAATTATAGAACATGGAATAATATAATTAGAGACTTGACAAATAATTAGAAACTATCAACATCAAGGAGATAAAAATGATTACAAAAACTATTATGAGGTTTAGCCAAATAAAAAAATTAATCACAAACACCCATTAAAAATAATTTAAACATTATATATTTTTTCCTAGACTTATTATCACTATAAATCAATATAAATATTGGCCACATCCAAACCATTCCACCTTAGATTTCATCAGAACCTTGGTAATAATCATAAACAGATTCAAAATAATCATAAAAAATTACTAAACCATGGGGAGTTACATTGGCTTTTTCTTTTTTCTTAAGTATTTGTCCAAGAGCTTTCTTTGCTGGAGAAGACCAATTTTCTTTCCACTACATTATACTATTATTTCTCAACTGTCTTTATAAGGACTTCAAAAAAAGAAAAATCAAAACGATCTCTAGTTAGTACTAGACGTATTCAAACGGTTCGAACCGCCA
>BMAC01000003.1:1267927-1295026 GCA_014905375.1 Phtheirospermum japonicum | reverse complement strand
TATATAAAGTTAAGTTTATATATATAATATATATATATATAATATATATAACATGTATGTGGTTAAGTGAGTAAATAGAACTAATCATTTGAGATTTAGAATTAATTAAAAAGAAACTGAATCATCTAAAATATTTGAATTTGAAATAAAAAAATTATATTAGAATATTTGAAATCTTGAATTTAAGTGAGAAATATAAATAATATTTTTAATAATTCAAAAAGAATTAACAATTTTTAAATATTCAATTTTAAGAATTGAAATTGTTTACTTTAAACAATTTAAATAACGTATATATTTAATTGTAACTCCCTAACCATTAAAATCAAAGTACACATAATTTCCTCGTATTACTTTAGAGAGGGTGAAAAATATAAGTTATCACAATTTTATTGAATTGTAAAAACGATTAATATCTCCATCGCGATCATGTGGCTATTACTTATAAGATAAAGTGGTTTTTCTTATTGATTACCAATTCAAAATATAGAATGAATTGGTGTTAAAAAATAACATGAAAAATGAATATTTATAAAAAAATAAAAATAAATAAAAAATATAAAAAACAAACCGGCGGTTTGAACCGCCGGTTCACGGTTTGAGAATTTGCTCAAAACGTAATCGAACCGCCTTATTGGCGGTTACGGTTACGGTTTCGGAACCGTGGTCAACGGTTAACCGAACCGGTTGACCGGCGGTTTGGCCGGTTCGTACAAACTGCTGGACACCTCTAGTTAGTACTGTCAAACGGGCTAGCCAGCCCTTGCCCGCTCCGCCCGCCGCGGGCTGCCCCAAGACGGGGCGGGCGCGGGCCAACCCGTTTTATCGCGGGCTTGGAAAACTAAATGTCCGCGGTCCGCCCGCGGGCTGGCCTTTTTTTTTTTTTTATAAAATTTTATTTTTATGTTAAAAATTATAAAAATAAAATTAAAATTTTTAAAATATTATTATAATATTCAAAGTATTATAACGGGCTCATATAAAATAAAAGAATACAAATATGCATTCAAATTTAACCAATATAAATTATAATTATAATTATAAAAAAAGGGGCCAGCCTGCTCCGGCCCGCGGTCTTCACGGAGCGGGCCAAAAAAGCCCACGATTAAATCGGGCTGCGAGAAGGGCATCCCAAGCCCGCCCGTTTGCACAGGCTGACGGCCAGCCCGCGAGCTTTGGCCCGTTTTGACAGTGCTATCTCCAGTATCATTTCAAAGTTAGAATCCTTTTCTGTTCTGTACCATAAGAATAACAATTGTGAAAAAAGACTGACTTAATAAGAACTCCAACTAAATGTGAAAAAGTTACCCCCAAGCCAATATAAAATATTATCTCCATCATCCTTACCTTCACGAAAGGCTCTCATATCTAGCTTCCTGCAACTCAATATTTAGAATGTAAATTTCAAAAATAATTAAATAGAGTAAAATATTATAACTTGTATTTTCATTGAGAAAGAGTTAAATATCATTTGTTTGTATGCTTTAAGTAGGCAGGACAGATATGATAAAAATCAGGCAGTTACCATTATTTATATCATATCCATAAATATAAAAAATAATTTTGAAGCATTCATCAATCGATGTTTTTTCTAACAAAATCTAGAAACCATTTTAATTATAGACAAACCCAAACATAAATTAAAAACTTATATGTTGGGAATTTATTCTTGACAATAATTCACGTTTTAGTTGTTTGCCTTTCTTGGGCACAAAATAAATTAGAACTCTAGACTTTATTTCATAGATTGTGTCTAATACTTTATTTTGTTTCCTAGATTATGTTTAGGATTTGTTTTTAATTGTTTACCAAGTTTAGGATTCTACGATTGTCTATTTAAGACAAGAGAAGAGAAAGACTTCGACACGTTTTTTAGACGTAAGGATTGAAGAAGCAAACTTCGCAAACAGCAAGGGATAACACGAGAAAGATAACTACTTGAAGCCACTGTCTGAAATAAAGAAGGTCTTCGAAGTTGCGTGACCAATGGAGAAGATCGTTCAACTAGGCGATAAGTATTTAGTATCACATGTTTTATATTCAAGTTTTCATATATTACTTCTTATCTTTTTGTATTGGTCTTGAACAAAGAAAGTAATATAGTTTTCGGGTTTGTACACCCAAGTTCACAAGTACTTTTACTAGTGAATTGAGTTTAAATTGCTCTGATCTATGTTTATTTTTCCACTGCTTATTTTAGTTAAACTCTTGTTGATGTTAGTCTCAGTGTTGGTTAACATTGAAAGCAACATCATTTACTGATACTTATTTTCAAAACCATAGACCTACAAATTAACAATTGACATCTAGTGCGGGTTACTTAACTCACTAAGTACTGATCTTTATTTAGTTAGGTGTTATGGATGCTCAAGGCAACCTAAGGTCTATGATCCTCAATGGGGAGAACCATTCTCTCGGGAAACAGAGGATGCGGTGGCATATAAAAAATATCGACGAACGTGCATGAAGAACCATTCGGGTTGGATGGGAAAAGCCACGTGTCACTGATGGTGAGGGTGACACCGTCGTTAAGAAAGAAATTGATTGGAGTGCTGACGAGATAGCTGCTGCAAACTGGAATTTCAAGTGCATCAACACCCTCTGTGGATATGTTGACCCAAGTTACTACAGAGTTATCAAGAAGTGTGAATCAGCAAAGGATGCGTGGGACGCATTACAAAGGGTATGTGAAGGGACCCAGAGCGTGAAGAGATCAAGACTGAGAATGTTGACATCTAACTTCGAGGCAATGAGGATGGATGAAAAGGTGTCCATCATGGACTACGCCATTAGACTCTCAGATATTGCGAACGAGTGCGGAGAGCTTGGTGAACCAGTAACAAACTCACGTCTTGTGGGAAAACTATTGAGATCCATCACAAAGAAATTCAGTATTAAGGTCGTTGGCATAGAGAAATCCAAGGACACTGATGACACAGAGTTCAACGCTTTAGTTGTCTCTCTTAAGACATTTGAGATGGAGAATCTTGGCTCCACTCAAAAAAGAAGAATGTTACTCTCTCCTACGATGTTAACTCCGATAACAATGATGAAGATGATAAGGATTTTGATTTGAAAGGGTTTCTGAAAAGGATAGAAAACACACTCTTGAGGAAGAAGAAGTATCCTATGTTACTCAACGTTTCAACACCTTCTTAAAGAAGAAGGACAATATTGGAGGAACAAGTACAAAGACAAAGCCATAGATGCCTGCACCAAAGTTCTCAGGGCGCACTCTCTCTAGATCCTAGTCTTAGCCTTCAGTTTCTAGTGCATCCAGCTCCCCAAAGGCACTCAGTGTAGTCCAATGTCATGAATGCAAGGGTTGTGGACACTATAAAAAAGAGTTTGCTAACACTCCAGGAAAAAGAGCATGATTGCTACAGAGTACACTGAAGATTCCTCAGCCATGACCTCGACGAGCTGAACCGGAAGCGGGTCCAGCTCCACCTGCTCCACAAAATTTAGATTTAAACATATGGTTTTTTAAAAAGAAATAACATGTAAAAATTCAATCTTGATTTGTCGATAAAATACCCTCGACAAACCCTGTTCAGAAAATCAACATCCCCACATATTAAGCAAACCCCATTAACATAAACAACAATCAAATCAAAGAAAACAAATGGGTTTTTGAGAAACAATCAAATTCCCACGAAAATCATGAAGACAATACCTTGTCAAAATTCTAATATTTCACCACTAGTCAAACGTTAACGGTCGATTGGAGCAAAAAATGACTTTTTAGTTGTGATGGTTTTTTGGGGGACATTGGAGTGATGAGTTGTAAGTAAATTAAAAAACAATGGAGATTATTGAACACAACTATTTTTGAATTAAAAAACGAATAAATAAACTATTATCCGTAATTTCTGGAAAATGTAGACGGGTTTGTACAAAATAATTTAGAACAGCCCCTTCAAAAACAAAAATGACGAACGGGAGACTATTCAACGTTGGTGCTACTCTAGCTCTCCCAAAGAACTCATGGCCAGGCATGCCTTTCAATTAGCTATCCACCACTAACACTGCAAATTCCCCATGCTGCATATTACATAATTAATCAAAGTGTAAATAAATATCAAGGAATGAATTAGTCACTACAAAAAAATAGCATTTTTCCGAGGGATTTCCACCCCCCCGATTTTAGGTAAATTTCCCTCGGTTTTTTGAGAAACCGCGGGAAAATATCCCTCGGAAAAAACCTCCTCAGAAATTTTTCGAGGGCAAATTTCCCTCGGAAAGTTTTTCCGAGGGGGGGAAACCGAGGGTCTATCCCCTCGGTTACATTCCCCGTATGACCCTCCGAAAGACCGAGGGCATATCGAGGGATGTTTCGCCCTCATAAAAACCGAGGGTCGTGTGCCCTCGGAAAACCAAGTGGCTATCTTCCCTTGGAAAACCGAGGGCAGCTTTTTTACTATTTTTTTTATTTTTTGATTTTTTTTCAATTTTTTACTTAAATTCGAAAAAAATAGAAAACGCGTACTAAACGATCGACGCCTGAACCTCATGGTTTTGGGACGCTGAGACGCACCCCTCCCCACCCCGTTCGTAAATTAATGGGATTTGTTTTTATTCTTTACTATTTTTTTTTATTTTTTTCGTTTTTATTTTTCAATTTTTTACTTAAATTCGAAAAAAATAGAAAAAGCGTACTAAGTGATCGACTCCCAACCCTCGTGATTTCGGGACGCTAAGACGCACCCGTTCGCAAATTATTGGGATTTGTTTTTATTTCTTATTATTTTTTTTATTTTTTCGAATTTCTCCTAATTATTTACTTAAATTCGAAAAAAATAGAAAACGCGTACTTAACGATCGACGCCCGACCCTCGTGTTTCCAGGACACTGAGACGCACCCCTTGGCCCCTCGAGAAAATCACGATGCTTTGTCGCTTTACGTTTCCAACCGAACAAATTGATCGATTGATCGTATATTGGTTGTTGGTCGAATTACACGACACTTGCGAATACGCACATGCTAGTTGGTATTTTTCAAGCGAAATCGAGGCAAAACCTCCCCACGTGACTAAGATGACAGGATTTGCTTCATTTTTACAATTTTTATAACTTTCTCAATTTTTTTACGATTTTTTTTAATTGAAACCTTCTGAGGGATGTGTTTCCCCTCGGAAAATTTCGAGGGACACTCTTTGCCCTCTGAAATTTCCAAGGGGTGAGCCGAACTTTTATGTTCCTTTCAAATTTAAATTCCGATTAACAAACACGTCTACGTTTGAAAGGGGTTTAAGTTCGTCCGCAAGAGAACGGGGTCACTTGTAGACCTTGGAAAGTCAACTCGGGTCGATCTCTCAAGAAATGGGAATCTGACTTAACGATGTTTATTATACTAATATCACAATTCTATTTAATTACACATGGTCAACTGGGTTTTGAAAAGGTTTCAACTCTAATAACTTGAAATAAAAGAAAGCGAACTCTTCTTGTCTCGAGGGTGTCAACCTCTCGACAAATCGTAAGGTGTCTCGAGGTTTTAACCTCCCCCTCCTCTTCTTGTCTCGAGGTTTTAAACTCCCCGTCCTCTTCGTCTTCAAACACCACATTACAAGTTTCCATTTCATGTCCCACTGCCCCACATTTTTTGCACATCTTAGGCGGAGGTGACGAAGGTTCCTCCTCCCCCTTCATCTTGCTTGTTAATAGTGCGACTTGCTTTGTTAGTTCCTCGATTTGGATTTTTGGAACTTTGTATTTCATCGGTCGGAAACTCGTTTGCTGCGATTTTTCGCTCATGTGCTCGAATAAGTCCCAAGCCTCTGTGGCGGTCAATTCCCCAAAATCTCCGGCCTTCACCTCCACTTGCTGTTTGTAGACCGGAAATAGCCCTTCATGGAAATAATTGTTCACCATCTCAGCGCTATTGTTGTGGAGTGGACATTTTTGTAAGAGCCCTTTATATCGTTCCCAAGCCTCATAGAACGATTCGCCTTCTATTTGATCGAAGTTTGTAATCTCTCTTCGCAACTTAGCAGTCGTTTGAGCAGAGTAGAATCTACTCACAAACTTCTTGTACACCATCTCCCAATTAGTCAAGGAATTTGGCTGTAACGACAAAATCCAATGCTTCTCCTTGTCCTTTAAAGTCGTAGGGAAGCATTTCATTCTCAATTGATCCTCATGTAGTCCAAGATGCGGAATTCTCCCCACCACGAGGTAAAATTCTCAAATAAAATTCAGTAGATCTTCGTTGGGCATGCCGTGAAAAGTAGGAAGTTGGTTGATGCTGCTTGCTTTCAAGTCATAGTTTCTTGCCGCGGGGCCGAAGACTATTGCACTGCTGTATGATCCAATCGTTGGAAAGAGGACATATCCTTGACGGCGTTCATTTGGGTATCGGCGTTCTCTCCTTCCACCGAAGTTAGCTCGTGCGCCATAATTTCTTTCCTCCCCATACTCCTCGTAATACTCATAATCATGCTCCTCCTCGTAATTTCTACGATCATCATATCCATTATTTCAAAAGTTCTCCCTCTGCCAAGCATTAAACGGACGTCCCTCCCTCCTATTTTGATTATGGTTCCGTTCTCGTTCGAAGTTCTCATGCCTTTGATGGTTTTGTTGGTTGTTTTGGGGCTCGGGACCCCTATGTCCACCATTGTTATGCTCGAACTCCCTATTTGATCGATAGTTGTAAGCTCGAGCCTCTTCTCGGTTCCGAAATCATTGAGGAGGTTGTTGGTAAGTAGGGTTCTCTTGCATCATGATTTGATGATCGCCCCTCGGTTGTTGTTCTCCGTTGTTCGCTTGGTTTGGCTCTCTTGGTTCTTCATTTTGCAGTAGAGGTGGATTTCTTTGGTCTTCATCCTCGTTATTATCCGTTTGCTCTTGTACATGCACATCGTCAACGGGTGGCACGCCATATGGATAATCATGAGGAGGCGTTTTGTTGTTTCGTCCTCTACCTCATCCACCATTCATTCCTCCACGTCCCCCAAGAGGTAAATTCTCCGCCATGTTGGTTGAACTTGATTCCAAAGAGCTCCCTTCGGTTGAGGGAAATAATTATCTCGGTCTCCACACGCTCAATGTTATTGATAAATGGGGTCAATTCTCCTCTAAGTCTTCGTCGACCTTGCATCAACAACAAACGATCAACGCATCGAGAGGCAAAACATTATACAATTAACGACAAATAAACAATAACACAAATAAACATCATTAACACCTTTTCCATTCCCCGGAAACGGCGCCAAATCTTGAGCCGAACTTTTATGTTCCTTTCAAAATTAAATTCCGATTAAAAAACACGTCTACGTTTGAAAGGGGTTTAAGTTCGCCCGCAAGTGAACGGGGTCAGTTGTAGACTTTGGCAAGTGAACTCGGGTTGATCTCTCGAGGAATGGGAATCGAATTTAACGATGTTTATTATACTAATATCACAATTCTATTTAATAACACACGATCAAATGGGTTTTGAAAAGGTTTCAACTCTAATAACTTGAAATAAAAGAAAGCGAACTCTTCTTGTCTCGAGGGTGTCAACCTCTCGACAAATCGTAAGAAAAGCGACTATCGTAATTCAAACAACTATATATAATTCTAATGATTGTAAACCACAATTACGTCAATTAATTGAATCACCAACAATTCTATCGCCATATACCACACTAATTAATTTCAAATACTAACAAGTTCTAAAATAATTCAAGTACCTAAGAAGCTTCAAGAGAGTAACTAAATCAATCACAACTTGATAATCAATCCAAAACAATTGTTCAATCGAGATCAATACCCAACACACGATAACCAAACTACGAATAACCAATACTCTAACTAGCGATCAACAAAACATCATCAAACATGTTCTCAAACCATTCATAACAAATTCCAAACCAAACTTATTCAAAAACATCATATCATAGGACGAGTTTAGAGGTTACAATTCGTTGAACTATTTTCAACGCTAGAAGACGATGAACGAGTGCACAACGAGAGTTGTGTGGATTCACAAGGCTTGTCACGAACCTAGAATCCTTGCGTCAAACGTCAGCTGCTGCGAACCGAACTTTGAAACATCGTTACATGGATTTATATGAGAGGTGTGAGAGATGTGTCAAATCCCTCAACCTTAGGGTGTTGTGTGTTGTTTCTCCCTTGTTCCTTAGTCTCTCTCGCCTACTCCCCCAAACCCTAGCTGCCTCTGGGATTTTAAACACAATTTCAGCCGTTTCGTAAATGAAAAATTTCCAGAAATCTGCGTTCGTAACGTTCTTGTCCGATCGGACAAAAGCTACTGCTCGTGGGTTCGATCGATGCGTCAGCTCTCCCGGTCGGTGTGCACTTTTCCAGTTGCACCGATCGGAGACATGAGTTGTCCGATCGGTGTATGTCCTTTTGGGCTACTCGTGAGCACTTCTCCTTCAATCTTCGTGCCCTGAATCCACCGGACGCTCTAGCTGTATGAGAAAATCAAAGAATTATTCTCATTTGGACCGATTATTGATCAATAAATCGGAAAGTTAAGTAAAGAGATGATAAATTCAAAACGATGCAATTCAATCCAGACTTAACCCGAAAAAGAGAATAAAAAGATTAAAATAAGACTCAATTATGTACAGATTCGTAACAAAAACGTACGAATCAACCACCCCATGCTTAATTGGTTTGTTCGTCCTCGAACAAACGAAAGAATCAAAATCAAGAGAAGTGATTATAGCAAGAGCTTAGAGTCATGTTGTGCATATAGTTTAGTTTTGAACTTATAAACACTTTTATCGAGAACCATGAGGCTAACTCGTATTACGTTTTCACCTTGAGATCTAATGACTGCGTCCTCTCAAAAGGGAAATATATAATGGTGCACTCATTCGGTCGTGTTTTCCAAAAGGTAAGTGTATACGCTCGGATCAACATAAACATGCATTCAACGACTCATGAAAATTAAAGACTCATTCATCGCATAAGTGAGTACGTTCAATCAAGAATCTGATTAGGACTTTTAAGGGTTGTAATGTAGGCTCTTTGGTGAGGTATTTCATATATATAATGATGTGTGGCTAACTTGCGAACAAACGCAATCAATAACTCACTCATTCTTAACTTAAAGCATGATTCGCTTCTCATCCTTCCTCAAACAACCATATACCATTATTTTCTTATCCTTTCATTTCTACGGCTATTTCTTACCCCAAAAACCCTAATATTAGCCCTTCATAAATAGGCTTTATTACTTTTTTTATATATATCGCACTAATTTTTACCCTTCGATCTCCATACCCAATGATCATATAAAAACTCTCATCTTACAAATTGTTCGAAATAAGAACTATAATAATGCTCATGGCTATCAAAGAGATGGAATAAAAGCTTGAGGGGGCTTATTTGGGAATTTAGTAGTTTTTATTTATAAATACGGCTGAAATTGGGTTTTATATTCGCCTATCGTCATTTTCAAAATCAAATGTACTCATGCGATTAAGAGACTTTTCAAAACACTCATCAAATCACAACACGCAATGTTGATAAACATACAAGGCTTCTTACAAGGTTTAATTCAAACTTTTTTAAACGAGGTGATCGAGTTTTAAGAGTTTTGCAAAATTGGTAACGATATAGTGTTGTTTTAAATACATATATAAGTAGGTTTTGAAAAATTTTGAACTAAACAAGCTCAAAAGACTCTAAAATTAATACCACATAATACATGATTCCGACAGGCAAGCCAATACAAACACAATTAAGCGAGGGCAAATATTCAAAAAAAGTTGTCGTAAATGGTTGACCATCATTATGTTACGAATATGTGACTATGTTACTCAAAAGTAATTTAACTTAAAAATGCATGGATTCGAAACCCCAGAAACGGACATGGGTGCAATGTCCGATCAATCAAAGGTTGACCCCGATCGGTCTAAATTCCAGAAGGTTTTGACCGACCGGTGAACTATGGATCTCCGATCGGACAGCCAGTTCTCCCCCCACCCCCCACCCCCTTTTGAAAGATCAAGCAAAGTCCTGGTTGCTAAGATAAGAGTATGAATATGGGGAATACAAAAGTGCATATAACCATCGCATGAAAATGAAAAACTAAGAGTTAAAATAGTCATCACCAAGAAAACATTAAAGGAAATATTGTTACTATTACCCGAATGAATATTAAAAATCCTAGCAAGCGATAAAGAGGTAGGATAGAGTGGTGATACAGCTGGGGCATGGGCCCGCCTACTGGTCCATGTCGTCCAGAGGCGGAGGTGGGTAGCATTACTCAAGACGGGAGAGGCGCTCGTCGATTGCGACGAGGTATCCGTGATTTGCGTCCACGTTTCCGGCCAACCGGGCAAGATGCTGATTAGTGTCCGCCCAGTTGTTGCTCAAAGTCGTCAACGTGCTCCAGAAATAGCGGGCCTCCTCCCGCGCAGCCCAAGCGTCCTGGCGAGCGTTTCGTGCGTGCTCTTCTTGATGAAGGCTCAATTGCCTCATTTGATCCATCATGCGCGCTTGAAAATCTTGTTGTTGTTGCCATTGCTCGACCGAGAAGTACACCCCGTCTCCATAGTCGTCGTGCTCGTAGGCTCTGGAACCAGTGTTTCCGTCTCTTCCACCCCCTTCGTTCATGTTTTGCTCCCCGTTATTAGCTCCATTTCCCTCGTCGTTCTCATCCTCCACTTCTTCCGGGTCGCCATCGTTTTCATCGCCCTCATCATCATCGTTGGTATCGTCAATATCAGAACTCTCAACCAACTCGGCCCGCTCTTTATCTGCAATCATCATGAATGTTGGAATGGAGACGCTCCGCCCGTTAATCATTCGGCTATCGACCACCATCCCCACACTCGGTTACATGATGTCTTCATCATAAGGGTCACAACCGTGGTGTTGAGCGAGCACCGTGATAAAGTCTCCAAGAGTAAGTTTTGCTGTTTTCTGGTCCCGGACTTGTTAGACGTTCTCGATCGCGGCGATCAAAGGTGGGTAAATTCGTGCGTTGCCTAAATGGTATGCAATCCACAGCGTCTTCAAATCGGTGGCCGAAATTCTCGTCGCGTCCTCTTTGCCCAAAAATGCTTGCATGAAGAACTTATAAGTGAGATAAATGGCGTTGGATCGTAACGATGTCGAGTTGAAACGGCACCCGAGTTCCGGTGGTTCTCCCGAGAGTTTGTCCCACCAATCACTTTTATAGTAGTCGTTGATTTCGAATCCTGGACTCGGGTTTTTCTCGCTATCGACCCCAAAGATTTCATCAAGGTCATCGTACGAAGTGCGGAAAGTTTGGTTCCAGAAACAGCACTCGAAGTTCCCATCGGCTAATGATTGAAACGCCGTGAAGAACTCGAGCATAAGGGTGCGATACCCGGGTTGGTCGACACCTACCCACTTCCTTAGTTGGAGGGCGTCGATGCCCTTGAGGAACTTTTCTGCCGTTTTATCTCCTCTGAGAGCCTCCTCCTCCCAAAATTCCATGCTGGTGAAACGGGGGTGGTAGACGTCCCTTTTACCGAGGGACTTGTAGAGCGTGGCCTCTCGTTCATCTTTGAGGTCGAAGAGAGCTAACCCACCCCAGGTGTTTCTCGGGCCCGTGCTTGAAGTTCTTCCTCGCTTCTGACGATTACCGGATGCCATGACGAATGCAAAAACTCACAACAAGTAACTGAATTTCTCACAGACCTTTCTTCGAACACGTAGTGTGCGCCATTAGAACTCAACAAATTCAAGCTAAACTTGAACAAACTAAATTCCAAGTCCCCCAACACCTGCAATTCAATCTCCCAAACAGTTTAAGAAGGTCGAGTTACAGCCATTATACCTTGAATTTTTCGTTTTGGGAATGATGGAAAAACTCGGTGCAATTTTGGGCGTTGTGCTTGATTCCCAAACTCTCCGGGCGGAAACAATTGGGTGCGTTCTAGTCACTGATCGGTCGCGCTATTGGCTTTGATTTTCCGAGTGGTTAAGTTGCAAGTGTGATGTTGTGTAATTCCGCTCTACAAGGAGGAGAAAAATCGAATTTAGGGTAAAGTGTTTTATGTCTGAAATAATCGGCGTTTTATAATCTAGGTTGACGTCCGATCGGTCTATACATATGTCCGATCGGTCGAGGTTCCAGAAAGTTTTGTGCGATCGGTCTGGGTAATGGTCCGATCGGTCTAAATTCCATAAGGTTTTGACCGAGCGCTCTGGGTATTTGACCGACCGGTTTGCACTGTTCTCCGATTTTTATTTTTTTTATCTTTTTTTTGTGATGCCCTGCAAGAATTCAACAACGAAAATCAATTATGAGCCATTCAATTCATAAAATAACTTGTTTATTCAATAATTTGAGCGAATATGCTCGTTTATTTAAGACAATAATTTTAAAACCCCCCAACATCATTCATTCATAAGACTAAACTCTCGCGGTCAACAGCCTATCGGACTACTTAGGCGATGGAATATGTCCATAAGCCAGATCGTACAAGGATTCTCCTTTTGAGACGCATTATCTCGGCGTCCGCATCATCCAGGATGCCGTGGAGATGCTCAATGTTCTTAGTCATGGCAACTTCTTCAACAAGGCACTCATGGAGATCGAGTTGTAGCTTATGGATTTGTTGGCGGTATTTCCTCGCTTCTTCTTCAAGCTTTTCGATCGTGTCTTCGTGCTTTTTCCTCGACACCCTCCCATAAGCATTGTTATTGTGGTGATTCATGTTGAAGCTTGCTAATAGCAAAAAGGAGAAGGGAGTTTTGTGTGGAATTAAAAGTCCAGGGGTGTGGGTTTATATAGGTTTGAAGGGGTAGGTTAGAGGACTTTCAGGATCAAATCATATCAAGAGGAGGGGAAAGAAAATATACACTCAATCGTAATAAAATAAACCCCCCCAAAATAAAGATTCTTCTTAACTTAGAAGATATTGTCAGAATATCTTACCCACTTGTCCTCCCTTGCATGGTGATATATTTCCTGAAATAGGCTCCCGTACGGGCCGTCCGATCGGTTTCGAGTCTTGTCCGATCGGACACCCTTTCTTAGAGTTGTCCGACCGGTTGTCAATAGGTCACCGACCGGTCAGTTCTGGAAATTCATAATTCGCTTGTTCAATCTGCAGTGGCACCTGCCAAATACTCTACCCAACGAATAAACACAAATATATACACTAAAGAATAGAGATATACAAGAAGAGCTTGGGTTACCTCCCATGAAGTGCAACGTTTAACGTCTTATGCTTGACGATACCTCAGTCGTGCTTCAACTTTCTTGAGGGGTATCATTGATTATCACCACTTCGTGATCTTTCTGCGAAATAGGTCCACCATGATACATTTTCACACGATGGCCATTGACTTGGAAAGTGGAGTTTCTCTTTTCATCAAACAAAGTCATGGCTCCGTATTCGTTTATGTCGGTAATCAAGAACGGACCGCTCCATTTTGATCTCAATTTCCCTGGAAAGAGTTTGAAGCGAGAGTTAAAAAGCAAAGCTAATTTACCGACCTCCAAGCCTTTGTGGACGAGTGTCTTGTCATGTGCTTCCTTCATTTTACGCTTGCTCGCCCATGCCGTCTCGTACGAGTCATTGCGAATCTCCTCCAACTCGCTTAGCTCAAGCTTCCTATACCCTCTGGCCTTATTCAAATCAAGGTTCAATGTTCGAATTGCCCACTCCGCTCGATGCTCCAATTCGACGGGAAGGTGGCATGCTTTTCCATAAACCAACCGAAATAGGCTCATGCCCAACACCATTTTGTAGGATGTACGGTAAGCCCACAGTGCATCAATTAGCTTTGCTGCCCAGTCCTTACGGTTTGGTTTTACGGTTTTCCAAGATACCCTTGATTTGCCAGTTGCTTGCTGATTAGTACATATTTGTAATTATTTTCAGTAGTATTTTAGCTTGTTTTACTATTTGTCTTTGGTATAAGTTGGATGATTTAAGCTTAATTTCTTATTTTCATAGTTCCAGCTTATTTTACCTAGATTGATGCAAATAAGTGATTATTTGTGGTTTTTCACTTTACAGCTAAGTAACCGGACGAGTTCAGCGCCTAATTAGATGAAGTTGATGTTCAATAAATGGAGAACGAGCTTTCCGGTGAACGAGTAGCCAAAAGATTAAGAAATTGAGGAAGACGCTCTGTCGCGTCGATGCTCCGTCGACACGAGCCATGATCCGCGTCAGTCGACGCCCGGCCGACGCACCGTCGACGCAACTTGCTGAAGTGTCGACTGAAGGAGCGTCAGTCGACGCAACTTGCTGAAGCGTCGACTGAAGGAGCGTCAGTCGACGCACCGTCAACGCAACTTGCTGAAGCGTCGACTGAAGGAGCGTCAGTCGACGCACTGTCGACGCAATTCTCTGAGGCGTCGATCCATGACCGCGTCAGTCGATGCGCACACCCAGGCAGCGGCAGCGCCGAGCACCGGCATGCATCAGTCGATGCACCGTCGACGCGGCGGCCCAGAATCGGGATTTTAGAGTTTCTTATGCTTCAAGTTAATGGAAAACTATATAAACCCTTTTAAGTCCGTCCCAAAACTAGACACCTCTCACCCATACTCTGAATATTCGATCTTTTGGTTCAAGAACATCACCATCCACATTCATATAACAACAATTGATCAAGATCGAAGATTCGAGGATCGCTAAGCTCCAACCGTCCGTTCGTAATTCGTTCTTCGACCAAGGTCAACCCACCTCCCCGGATTAGCTGGAGAATTTACTACGCTTTCTAGTTTAACAAGTACTCTAAACCATTTATTCATTTTAGTAGTTTAATTTATGCAATTAAGTAGCTGCTTTTCAATAATTGTTTTAGAATTATTTTATGCTTGGAACCCTAAATACTTTTGGTATTAAGTTCGTAATCTTAGTTTAATTAATGATTGGTTATTATTCTTGTTTAGTTAAATCATTTCGTTTACATTGCGTTCTAGATAATTTCTGCTCGTTTATGCTAGTTAATCTTGTTCACAAGTTCTTACATCAATTTCTCTAGTTTATATGTTTGAGTTGCTGAAGTAGAGTACTTAGTTTTACTTATCATTCATGCATTTAAATTCCTAGATAATAAATACAATCAACCCCCCCACCCCCCCCCCCCCCAATTTGTATGTGTTATTGTGTTGAACAAACTATTTAAAATTCCGATTGTATGTTCCTTGAGAGACAACTCGAGTCAAGTTGCCAAACTACGCGCGACCCCGTTCTCTTGCGGGAAAGCTATTGATCTTTCGAAAAATTTTCATAAGTAGGCAACACAAAAGTTTGAATCAAAATTTTGGCGCCGTTGCCGGGGAGTATACAAAGGTTTTCAAGAATATGTTTGTTCATTTCTTTTTATTTTATTTTGATTTAGCCGTTTATTTGTATAATTATTTTCTCTAGTCGATACGTTTAATTTACTGTTAAGTTCATGCAAGGTCGTAGATCGCTTAGGCTCGAACTTGCACCATTCATCGACAACGTTCATCGTTCAAATCAAGTGAGACCTCCTCACTCATCCACAAGTGAATCTTCTGCCACGACTGATTTTATTTGTGATCCGATTCCAGAAACGATGTTGCGACTAGACAACCATGCCCACAACAACGAGGACAATCAACCGCCAAGGCATCCACCCGTGCAACAAAGAAATGGGTACGGGAGTGAGCCAAATTGTCCCGACGGACCGGTACAACCTCAGGAGTACTGGGAAAATATTCAACGAAACGTGATGGACCAGAATGACGGCCAAGGAAGAGAAGATAGGAATCGCCACCGCCACATTCCGGACGACTATTCCGAGAGATCTTACCATGGCGACGAGCGGATTAACTACTGGCTCGCAAACGACAACTACAATGAGAGGAACGAATATGATAGAAACTACGCGAGGCCGAATAACCAAGAAAGATACCAACGGGAGGCGCGCGAACCAAGACAAAGAGAGTTCACGACTCCTCAAGTGGGTCCCTATAGTTCTGCAATTGTGTTGGGTAGAACTGCGAGATACTTCGAGTTGAAACCTCATATCATCAACAACCTCCCGACATTTCACGGCCTCGCCAACGAAGATCCTTTGACTTTCCTCAAAGAGTTTATGCTGAAGTTAGTAGGATTCTATCTCCGGGACTTCATCACGAAGACCTTCAAATGGTGTGTTT
The DNA here is from genome assembly GCA_014905375.1 of Phtheirospermum japonicum. Taxonomy (NCBI): domain Eukaryota; kingdom Viridiplantae; phylum Streptophyta; class Magnoliopsida; order Lamiales; family Orobanchaceae; genus Phtheirospermum; species Phtheirospermum japonicum. Next base: position 1,278,939 of record BMAC01000003.1, on the reverse strand, counting down.
TCCTAGCTGCATGAAGGATAAAGCCAAATCTTGGCTACTTTCACTAGGAGACAAATAGCCAACTTTGTCCAACAAGATGGGGAGTTGCTTCACGAAAATGGGAATGTTTCAAATCTTTGTTGCAGGCTTGCCCACATCATCACAATTCTCCAGGAATGGTGAATCAGTTGTTTTACGAAGGCCTTTTAGACTCTTATAAAAATAACGTCGAAATGGAGGCTGGAGGAGATTTTGGGTATTTGACAGCGACGGAAGCCAAGCAACTGTTTGAGAAGTTGAGCGAGAAATCGAGACAAACTAATTCTCGACCACGAATGATTATGGCCAAAGAAGTCTCCGAGATGCCAAACAAGAGAGACATGAAGTTCGAAGAGATGGCCAAGGATTTGGCCGCCCTAAGAGCAAAGGTGGAGAATATGGAATTATCGAAGAAGACTGTTGAGTTATGTGCACGATGTGGATTGTAAGGACGTGTAGCGGGCGTGTGCACAACTGTGTTTGATAAAGTGGAAGAAACGGAGGTCAAAGCTATTCAAAATCTCTAACCTCAACCTCCAGCGGGAAACACATATCATCCAGGACCTCCCAATCATCCAAACTTCACATATAGCCCCAGACAAGCGTCTGCGCTTGTGCAAGCAAATGATCAACTTTTAGTATAGCAACAGAATCAAGTAGCGGAGACTGTACGAAATCGAGAAGGACTCACGCAATTAACTTCACAAGTGAATAAGCAAGTAACGGACCTCAATGCAAAATTCGAGTCAAGGTTTAATGAACTAGTCAAGGCTGTACAGCAAGGTCATGAGCTTGTTAAGGCTGTGCAACAAGGGCAATGACATTCAGATATGAGTATAGGACAATTATCCGCGACTGTTGCAACATTGTCGAATGAGAAAAATAAGTTTCCGAGCCAAACGGAACACGCCTCGGCTATTCATGTGCTAAGAAGTTGAAAGGAGATCTATAATGGCATAGAGTTAGAACAGGAATAAGGCACGGAGAAAGCCGAGACCCAATTGCAAGAAGATGCAACCAAACCGGCCGATCTTATGCATAGATCGACCAATCCATATGTTCCGGGAGCATTAAAAAGGAGGAACAATTCAGCAACTGACCATCCAAAGAATTTGACTAGTTATGATCATGTTCCCTTTCCAAGTCGACTTCGTCCGGCGAAAGAAAACAAGAAGTTTATGGAGTTGTACAATTTACTGAAAAACGTGAACATTAATCTCCCCTTACTARATGTGATAAAGACRATGCCCGCATACGTTAAATTTTTCAAGGAGTTAGTCGCGAGAGAATGACGAATGGAGACTACACAACAAGTAAAATTAACCAAAGCGGTGAGCGCCATATGCAAGGGTCCGCTACCCAAAAAGGAGAAAGACCCAGGGAGTTTCTGCATAACTATTGCTTTAGGAAAGGGGCAAACGGCATGTGGAATGCTCGACCTTGGTGCAGGGATCAATTTGATGCCGTACTCACTATATAAAGAATTTGACCTTGGAACAATAAGGCCGACTACGATGCGACTACAAATGGCAGATCGATCAATTAGACAACCGCTTGGGATAGTTGAAGATGTATTAGTTCACGTCGGAAAACTTGTAATTCCAGTTGATTTCGTCATACTTGATGTCGGCGAAGTTCCAAAAAGAAGGCACGGAGCATACTATCTACTGGGTCGACCATTTATGTCCACCTCTCATACTTTAATAGACGTGAACAAAGGAAGGATGACCATGTCCATCTTAGGGGAGTCAGTGACATTTTCACTTCATGAAATCCATAACACTCCTTCACCACTAATGCAAGATGAATGTTCATTCGTAGATCTTATCGATTCTTGCGTCCATGATCTCCAAAGCATTACCACTATAGACGAGTTTGACGGCGAGGATGACGAGGAGCATTTGAGAGGGGAGGAATTGGTCGAATTATTGTGGATCGACATAGGAAAAATCATAGATGGAATTGCTGGTTGTGGTACCGAGTTATGCAAAGAGAGCAACGTACCTAAAATCGGGCCAAAAGTGGAGTCGAAACCAAATCATTCGAAGTTTAGAGAGGAGGCGAAGCCATTGCATAATCATTCGAGATATGTTTCCCTCGGCCCCTACAAGAACTTTAAACGTGCAAAGAACAAAGGTGAGGCACTTAGCAAAGATTGGACGACGAAGAAGAAGACGTCAAGCGAGGTTTATGACAAGAAGATTCATGATACGAAAATCGAGGTTGGTCAACTAATGCTCTATAATTCCGAGCGTAAATTTGAACCGACCAATTTCAAGGCCGAATGGAGTGGCCCATTTATGATAACTGAAATGGATGAGTACAAAGTTGCCACTCTATACGATGAGAGTAAGAAGTCGAGATTCCAAGTCCTCAAGCACAGAATCAAACCTTTCTACAAGGAACATGGGCTGAATCGCGATCGTGATAAAGAAGAATTAGTGGGGCCCCCACGGGCTAAAAATTGATCGCATGGAATCACGTCGAGCATAGGACGTTAAATGTTGCGCTTCTTGGGAGGCAACCCAAGCGATAGTTAGTTTTTATTTTATTTTCCTTATTTTCTTTATTTTATTTCTATTTTTATATTGTGTCAATTGCCGTGGTACATTTATGTGTGTATTGATGTGCAGAAAATACGATAGAATCGCTTATTCTGGACAACTGACGGTTATAGCAGTAGCTCGCTACCGCAAGGCCTTGCCGCTAGTTCCACTCGAGGCGTTAACAATGATGATCAACCACTGAACCTACCGTTAGCCGCAACAATCAGGAATAACGATGGGCTGCAATCCAGCCACTTACGATGTTGAGCTGCAGTCCGACCATTTCAAATCCCAAAAGATGTGCCACCGGGCACTTGAGCGTGGCAATTGATCGCAATCATAATTATTTTTGTTATTTTTTTTATTTTTGTAGGACGAATCCAATCAGGAGACCCTAGACAACGAAAATTGCACCACTTCAATTGGGGAGATTCGACCAACAATTTCCAGGGATGTTTTTCCTACTCCTATCCTCTTTTGATTTATTTTTCCTTATGGCAATCAGGGGATTGCCGAGTTTTTAAGAGGGGGGGATGGTTGAGTATGATTGAAAACTTGTGTGTAATTTTTAAATTTTTACGTGATTGTTTGCTATTTCTGCGCTAAATTGTGTTTGTATGGCGTGCCTATCGAAGTTAGCTATATATGAATTGATGTTTTTATCTTTGAGCGTGCTTGAGTGCATAAAATTTTCAAAAATTATTATTTATATATTGTAAAATGGTACTTGGACGCAATTGATTTCGCAAAACTTTAAAAGCAGAGTCAATTCAAAACTTTTTCATGCAAAGAGCCAGTGAGTAGCCCGAGTGTTTATCATCTTTACATGTACTTGAATGAGTTTTGATTTGAGATCTCTTTGAAACCGCTGTGTGTCGTTGACTTTGAAAATGAGGTTAAGGCACATAAAAATCCTATCCGGCCATATCCATAAATTTTAGCCACTATAAATTCCGAATGAGCCAATCATAGCCAAATAATCCATTTCCATTAGCCATGAGTGATTTTTGAGTCGACTCCTACAACCCATTAAAAGCGTGGGGTAGAAGTTAGTAATTTTTATTGGTTATTAGTGTTTTTGAGTTTTTACAACGGATTTATTAATTTTTCTTAATAAAGGATCACCATCCTTCAATAAAAAGAAAAAAAAGAAGACCCCATAAAACAGAATTAGAGGGGAGTAAAAAAAAAAAGAGAAAAAGAAAATAAGAAGGATGGTGAATTGTGTTAGTAATTGCCTGCGCGTTAATGAAGGCTTTTGTTTATTATTGTTTATTTTATGAAGCCTAATGTTTAGAAGGCATGAGTTGTGTAAGAAGCGTGTTATGAGCTTCAGTTGTGTTTGAGTGGTTTGAGCTTCAAGTCGGTTTAGAGTAAAGAGTTGAGAAATAGCCTATGTTTAAAGGCTACGTTATGTGTGTTAAGTGAGGTTTATATTTTTGAACGAGGTGAAGCGAATTGCTTCGTGATTAGATTAGATTGGGTGAGTTATTTAGCCACACGACTTATATATTCCATACCCATCCAAAAAGCCTTACATTACAACCCGAAAAGACCTTTTCCGATTCTTTGTTCGATAACACACTTAATTTGCGATTGAAAAGRGRYTGRYTTTCGGTGCTTGTTTATTGTGCTTGTATTTGTATGATTTGAGCGTATACACGTCCTATGCACAAATACTCGAGTGCTTTGAGCGTACACCCCTATATATTTCCCTTTCGTGAGGATGCATGAATTCGATTTTTGAAGCGACAATGTAATACGGGTGGAGTGTTTGCAGTTGCATTGCATGTACCTATATTTTCAAAATTATTTAAGTAGCATCGCACGACTCACAGCTTGGACTGATTTTGATTTCTTGCTGTACTTTGAATCTATCGTTCGTTCGAGGACGAACAAACCAATTAAACGTGGGGTAGTTGATTAGCACATATTTGTCCTTATTTTCAGTAGTATTTTAGCTTGTTTTTCTATTTGTTTTTGGTATAAGTTGGATGATTAAAGCTTAATTTCGTATTTTCGTAGTTCCAGCTTATTTTACCGCTTTTTGACCTAGATTGATACAAATAAGTGATTATTTGTGGTTTTCACTTTACAGCTAAGTAACCGGATGAGTTCAACGCCTAATTAGATGAAGTTGATTTTTAATAAATGGAGAACGAGCTTTCCGGTGAACGTGTAGCAAAAAGATCGAGAAATTGAGGAAGACGCTCTATCGCGTCGACTGACGCGAGCGTCGACGCGAGCCATGATCCGCGTCAGTAGATGCCCGGTCAACGCACCGTCGACGTAACTTGCTGAAGCGTCGACTGAAGGAGCGTCAGTCTACGCACCGTCGACTCAACTTGCTGAAGCGTCGACTGAAGGAGCGTCGGTCAACGCACTGTCGACACAATTTTCTAAGGCGTCGATCCATGACCGCGTCAGTCGACGCACCCGCCCAGCCAATGCGCACACCCAGGCAGTGGTATTACCAAGCACCGGCACGCGTCAGTCGACGCACTGTCGACGCGGCGGCCCAGAATCGGGATTTTAGGGTTTCTTATGCTCCAAGTTAAGGGAAAACTATATATATGTGTTATTGTGTTGAACAAACTATTTAAAATTCCGATTGTATGTTACTCGAGAGACGACTCGAGTCAAGTTGCCAAACTACGCGTGACCCCGTTCTCTTGCGGGCAAGCTATTGATCTTTTGACAAATTTTCATAAGTAGGCAACACAAAAGCTTGAATCACTTGTCTCTACTTGTCCCGGGGTTTGTGGATGATAAGGGGTTGCCACCTTATGACTCACCCCATACTTGCTCAGCAGTCGATTAAAGGCCCTGTTGCAGAAGTGACTACCCCCGTCGTTTATAATCGCTCTCAGCATCCAAATCAGCTAAAGATGTTCTCCTGGATGAATTTGAGGACGATCTCGGAGTTAGCTCTCCTCGTGGGAATTGCTTCCACCCATTTTGACACGTAATCGACTCCTACGAGTATGTACTCGTATTCTCCACTCCTCAAAAAGGGACCCATAAAGTCTATGCCGCATATGTCAAATATCTCGATCACTTGGTTGGGTATTAAGGGCATTTCGTCCTTCCTTCCAATCGTTCCCGAACGCTGACATTTATCACATGTTTTGCAAAATTGGTTTGCATCGGCAAATAATGAGGGCAAATAAAATCCAGCTTGAAGAACTTTGAAGGCCATTTTCTGGCTTCCGAAGTGTCCTCCCTCGTCGTGGCAAAATCTTAGCACTCCAACCTTCTCTTCATCCGGTATGCATCTCCGAAAAAGCCCATCCTTGTAGCGCTTGTAGAGATAAGGATCGTCACAAAAGAAACTACTGCATTTAAACCAAAATCTCTTTCTTTCTTGTGAAGAAAGATGGTTAGGGATAATCTTACAAGTAAGGAAATTCAAAAAATCGGCATACCATGGTTCGTTGATTTCGTCTACGGCGTTTGCGTTTTCATAAGGGAACGCATCATCTACAAACCCGATTTTACTTGGCTCTCCTTCCACTAGCATACGGGAGAGGTGATCGGCAACCACATTTTCGCTCCCTTTCCTATCCTTGATTTCGATGTCGAATTATTTCAAGAGAAGAATCTAACGAATCAACCTAGGCTTGACTTTGCATTTTGGCGAATAAGTGACGAAGTGTTGCGTGATCAGTGTGCACGATGACTTTGGAGCTGACGATGTAAGAGAGTAATTTATCCAACAACCGCGAATAGCTCTCGTTCCGTTGTGGTGTAGTTGCGTTGGGCGCTATTCAACATGTAACTGGCATAGTAAACGACCCTCATCATTTTATCCACTCTTTGGCCCAAAACTGCCCCAACTGCCTCGTTCGAAGCGTCACACACTATCTCAAAAGGAAGAGACCAATCCGGTGCAACGACAACTGGTTCTTATGTCAATTTTTCTTTCAAAATGTTGAAGGCACTAAGACACTCATCATTGAATTCGAAAGGCACATCCTTCCCAAGCAACTTACATAACGGGCGACAAGTTTTTGAAAAATCTTTAATGAAACGTCTGTAAAAGCCCGCATGTCCCAAAAAGCTCCTAACTCCTTTAACATCCTTCGGGGGCGTAAGAGTTTCAATGACGTTAATTTTTGCTTTATCAACTTCCAACCCCTTGCTCGACACCACATGTCCCAATACAATCCCTCTTTTCACCATGAAATTCGACTTCTCCCAACTCAAGGTTAAGTAAGACTCAACACAACGCTCAAGTACTTTAGTTAAGTTTTTTAGGCAATGAAAGAAAGAAGAGCCAAATACCGAGAATTCATCCATAAAGACTTCGAGAAAATCATCAATGAATTCGGTGAAGATAGAGATCATGCATCTCTGAAAGGTCGCTGGGGCATTACACAACCAAAGGGCATTCTCCGATAAGCAAACGTGCCAAAGGGGCACGTGAATGTGGTCTTTTTCTGATCCTCCGGAGCAATTGCAATTTGGTAGTAGCCAAAAAGTCCGTCTAGAAAACAATAGTACTCATGCCCTGCTAACTTGTCAAGTAATTGGTCCATGAATGGGAGTGGGAAATGGTCCTTCCTCGTCGCTGCATTGAGCTTGCGGTAGTCAATGCACATCCGCCACCCGGTGGTTAAGCATATTGAGACGATTTCTCCCTTTTCATTTTCCACAATCGTGATGCCTCCTTTCTTTGGAACAACGTTTACCGGACTAACCCACTCGCTATCGGAGACAGCATATATGATCCCTTCTTCGATTAGTTTGAATATCTCCTTCTTGACCACCTCTTTAAGCGTAGGGTTTAGACGTCGCTGTCCCTCTCGTATCGGTTTCGCTCCTTCTTTAAGATTGATCCGGTGCATGCACGTGACCGGACTTATCCCCTTCATGTCACCAATACTCCATCCTATTGCTTGCTTGTATTTTTTAAGAACATCGATGAGCTCTCTTTCTTCATGTTCTGCCAACCGCAAATATAATTACAGGCTTCCTCTCGTTAGCTTCAAGAAACACGTACTTAAAATGGCTTGAAAGTGGTTATAGTTCCAACTTGGGCTCCAAGGTGGGTCCAATGTTTGGCTTGATTATGGGTGCATTAATCTCTAAAAGAGTGACCACCCCCTCCCCGTTTAAATCAAACTCGTCGTCCTCGACGTCATGGTTCTCAATTGGTATAACACCAAACAATTCGCTCACACATTGGTCCACCGAATCAAGGTAAGAGCAATCGGGACTAATCATTGGTGATGGAATACTTTGTATATATTTGAGTGAAAACGTCACTAATTCCCCAAGTACGGAGAGTGTCATCTTCCCTCTTCCCACATCGATCAATGTGTGCGATGTTGCCATGAAAGGTATGCTCAATAGAATGGTGTGCTCCTTGCTTTCCGCATCCACTTCGCCAACATCCAGGATTACAAAGTCCATGGGGACTACCAATGATCCGACCTCCACTAGAACGTCCTCGACCACTCCCAAAGGGTACCTCAATGAACGATCCGCTAATTGAAGCTGTAAGCTCGTTGGCTTCATTCCTCCAAGGTTGTATTGCTTGTATAGGGCGTAGGGCATCAAACTAATCCCCGCTACTAGATCGAGCATTCCACGTGCTTTTTGGCCATCTCCAAGGGTTATCGTAATGCAAAAACTCCCTGGGTCCTTTGCTTTAGGTGGCAATGTATGGTGGAAGATTGTGCTCACCTCCTTAGATAATACCATTCGTTCATTACCCTCCATTTTTCTTTCTTTGGTTGCGAGCTCCTTGAAAAACTTGACATAGGCGGGCATCGCCTTGATCACATCAAATAGTGGAAGATTCACGTTCACATCTTTAAGCATGTTGTAAAGTTCCATGAACTTTTTGCTCTCCTTTGACGGTTTGAGACGATTGGGAAACGGGACGGTGCCCTTTATAACTCGTTGCGGCTTTTGCTCCTCCTCAGCCTTCTTGTCTGACCAGTCACTTTTACTCGACCGATCGGTAGAAACCTCCTGACTTTTACTCCGGTCGGACTTGGGGTGGGTGCGATCGGACAAAACATTCTGGAATCTTGATCGATCGGTCGTTGTAGCAGTCCGATCGGTCAAGTCTCTGGCTGCGTTTTTCTGATTTGCTTCGGCTCGTTTTGGTTGAAAAGTTCATGTCAATGATCCTGGAACATATGGGTTACGTGATTTGTGAATCTTATCCACTGTTCCTTCTTCACCGTTTGAACTTGTCTCCCCTTCATCTCGTTCATCCACTGTCTACTCGTTTCCGGAGTCTTCCCTCTCAATTTCTCTAACTCCGTTATCGACCTCCTTTCCACCACGTAACATATGCACTGCCATTGATTGTTTGGGTTGGCTCGGTAGCTTTCCCGGATCACTTTCCGTCTTTGCCATAGAAGCCGAGAGTTGACCTATCATCATTTCTAGCTTCTCCAGTTGCTTCCTCGTTCGCTTGCCTTCCTCGATTGTACGAAGTGTTACCTCCCGATTACTTAGAGTCTCTTGTTCTAATTGTTGATGCCATATTCTTAGTTCGTCGTCGGGGTTACTCGCAAGTGGCATTTGCTGCTGTGGCGGCACTTGCTGATATTGTTGTTGAGGAGTTGTTGGTATTGTGGCTGCGGCGCGTGTTGGTATGGTTGCTGAGGTGCTTGGTATTGTTGTGGAGGGTGTTGAGAGTAGTTGCCTTGCCCTTTATTTTGATAAGAATCTTGGCCACTTGGTTCCCCTTGGTTCTTGTTTGGAAATGGTCGTGGTTCCGAAGGTTTGGAATTGGGTATGTAGTTTGAGCTCTTCGGAACGTAATTTGAACTCGAATTATACTGCCCGGTAAACTTCTTCCCATACTTGTTATTGGGTTGATAGTTTTGGATGGCATTAACCTCCCCCTCCTCTTCGTCTTCAAACACCACATTACAAGTATCCACCATTTCATGTCTCAATACCCCACATTTTTCGCACATCTTAGGCGGAGGTGTCGAAGGTTACTCCTCCCCCTTCATCTTGCTCGTTAATAGTGCGACTTGCTTTGTTAGTTCCTCGATTTGGATTTTTGGAACTTTGTATTTCATCGGTCGGAAACTCGTTTGCTGCGATTTTTCGCTCATRTGCTCGAATAAGTCCCAAGCCTCWGTGGCGGTCWATTCCCCRAAATCTCCGGCCTTCACCTCCACTTGCTGTTTGTAGACCGGAAATAGCCCTTCATGGAAATAATTGTTCACCATCTCAGCGCTATTKTTGTGGWGTGGACATTTTTGTAAGAGCCCTTTATATCTTTCCCAAGCCTCATGCAACGATTCTCCTTCCATTTGCTCGAAGTTTGTAATCTCTCTTCGCAACTTAGCAGTCGTTTGAGCAGAGTAGAATCTACTCACAAACTTCTTGTACACCATCTCCCAATTAGTCAAGGAATTGGGTTGCAATGACAAAATCCAATGCTTCGCCTTGTCCTTCAAAGTCGTAGGGAAGCATTTCATTCTCAATTGATCCTCATGTAGTCCAAGAGGCGGAATTCTCCCCACCACGAGGTAAAATTCTCGAATAAAATTAAGTGGATCTTCGTTGGGCATGACGTGAAAAGTAGGAAGTGGGTTGACGCTGCTTGCTTTCAAGTCATAGTTTCTTGCCGCGGGGCCTAAGACTATTGCACTGCTATACGATCCAATCGTTGGAAAGAGGAGATCTCCTTGACGGCGTTCATTTGGTTATCGACGTTCTCTCCTTCCACCGAAGTTAGCTCGTGCGCCATAATTTCTTTCCTCCCCATACTCCTCGTAATACCCATAATCATGCCCCTCTTCGTAATTTCTACGATCATCATATCCATTATTTCGAAAGTTCTCCCTCTGCCAAGCATTAAACGGACGTCCCTCCCTCCTATTTTGATTATGGTTCCGTTCTCGTTCGAAGTTCTCATTCCTTTGATGGTTTTGTTGGTTGTTTTGGGGCTCGGGCCCCCCATGTCCACCATTGTTATGCTCGAACTCCCTATTTGCTTGATTTTTGTAAGCTCGAGCCTCTTCTCGGTTCCGAAATCGCTGAGGAGGTTGTAAGTAAGTAGGGTTCTCTTGCATCATGATTTGATGATCGCCCCTCGGTTTTTGTTCTCCGTTTTTCGCTTGGTTTAGCTCTCTTGGTTCTTCATTTTGCAGTAGAGGTGGATTTCTTTGGTCTTCATCCTCGTTATTATCCGTTTGCTCTTGTACATGCACATCGTCAACGGGTGGCACGCCATATGGATAATCGTGAGGAGGCGTTTGGTTGTTTCGTCCTCTACCTCGTCCACCATTCATTCCTCCACGTCCTCCAAGAGGTAAATTCTCCGCCATGTTGGTTGAACTTGATTCCAAAGAGTCCCTTCGTTTGAGGGAAACAATTGTCTCGGTCTCGACACACGTTCAATGCTATTGATAAATGGGGTCAATTCTCCTCTAAGTCTTCGTCGACCTTGCATCAACAACAAACGATCAC